>JASDQU010373058.1:91536-107983 GCA_032191745.1 Picea mariana
GACATGGTCATTCTCTCTTCCTTGCCACATCATATAAAAATTCCATTCATGCGATGTTTTTATTGTAACTCCAAAGTTTTTTGACCTTGTGGTGTCTTACAAGGAAGTTATCTTTCTTGTAATATGTCACATCGCCAAACGTTTTCCTCCAATGTGGCATCCCTTCTCTCTATTCTTTCCTTCATTTTCTTCATCTCTTCTTCCTTTTTTTTTCTCCATTTCCTCCATTCCTTTCTTTATTTTTCCTCTTTTTCTCTCTTTCTGAAAACTTGGACACTTGTGACACGTTGTGTCAATTGAAATTTTTTTCTTTGGCATGGTGACTTCTCCTTATCCTTGGCCTCATATCACGTGTCCAAAATATTTTGTATTTATGACATATCGCAAGAATTTTAACTTATGGATATATATTATGCCCTTGGAAAACTTCCTCTTATGCACCAAGGATTATTCTCCATTATCGCATCGCGAGAAGATTTATCTTCCTACAGTGTATCGCATGAAGTTTATCTTCATGTGATACACTACATCACATGAAGTTAAACTTCATGCAATAAGCTGACTTCCTAAAAAAAATTGAAGTCTCAAAGTTAAGGCTCGTCCCTTCACCAGAATTTATGGATTTCGTTGTATCACTTGAAAAAAAAACATATGATATTGGTTGTATCGCATGAAAACTATTTTCATGTGATATTTCCTATATTGCATGATTTTGTTTTCATGCGATACAATTAAATTGCTAAGTTTTCCTCCTATTTTGCAATTTTCTAAGTATTTTCCCCGAAGGGAAGAATCTTTTAAGGCTTCCATTGCAACTTATGCAAGGTATAAAAAAGGGGTTTTAAGCCTTAAAAACAAACTTGTTAAAGTATAATAGTGAGACAAGCTAGGCATGATACTAATGGTTTCTCAAGAAAGATGACTATGCATCCAATGTTTTTATCCTTGATATAAGTGTACCCTTCAAAGACTAGTCTAGGAAGCCAAGGGTCCCAAGACCCTATGGACCTTACCTTATGCATTAAATTTTATTGGCAAGTTACTTTAATTGAAGTGAAAGCTACAACTCACAGTCAATACTATCCTCATTTTTTCCCCTTACATGCTTACATTCATTAAATGGTTTAATGGGGGTTCATGGAATGGTTTTAGTCATCAAAGAGATTCATTCCCAAACCATTCACAACTTTACATGCATGATTTTATGAATGGTAAACCAAGTAGTGCACCATTTCCATTCGATATGACAATGTTGTGAGGTTATAGCCATAAAGTTCAAATATAAGAATAAGCCACCAAATGTAGCTAGCAACTCCATATGCACAAATACTCTCTTCCAAGAAATTTCAAGACTACTATTACACCTTACCTAGTGTGTGCAAAACATAAAACAAATACATTAGGATGTGTAATACCGCAGTTTCGAGTCCTCAAATTCATAATGTATTTTTAGTTTATTGATGAAAGGTCGGATTTCCTGAACAATTGAAAAGGCCTGGATAGCCTAAGGAATGTAATACTTTTAATAATAAAATACATCACTAGTTGTGATAAAGACAAGGACAAGAGTTATAGGGGGCTATGATTCCACAACAGTAGGGGGGGGCTGAGGGTCTGAGCCTTTATGTTTTCATAATTTTATTTTACTTTTGGTTTTAGTGAGAAGGGTAAGGGTCGCATGAGTATCTTGGGGAGGCCATGTTACACCTGGGAATCAATTATATAAACCATGCCTATGGGCTGTTTGGGGGTTTCCTGATTGTTGTTGCTTTGTTTTTGGGGTTGTTGGTTCATTTTGGCTACCTAGTCTTGTTCATCATTACTTTCCTTCTTGCTCACGTTGGATCTAGTTGTGGGCATGGGGAGATGAGTTGTTGGAGGTGGTGAGCCATGGATTTTGGCTATAGAAACTACTGGTGTTCCAACAAATATTTGATGCATGTGTGCATGAGAATGTTGACAGTAATGCCAAGACTATCTATAGTTGAGAATCCTATAAGTTTCTAACATTGAGATTTCCTGACTAGTAGGATTGGATAGAGGTGAAAATATTGAGGGACTACTGATCCAGGTGGATATCAGTGGCCACCCACCTATCTCAATTGACTCAAAACAATCTTCTAACAATTTACTATTTTTAGCAGTTTTTCAGGTCCTAAACTTCTGGGGCCATTTTGATGGCCTAAATGATGCTTTTTTCACAATCGGGCACCTCATTAGAATTTAAAGGCTCTAATTGAGCCCCCAAAATGAATCTCATCATCGATACCTTTCCGACGATCTATTGTGTTCCCCAAATGGAGATCATATGCCAAAGTTACGCCCTTGGGAAGTTGATACACCAAACTACCCAAAACGGGGTCCACAAAATTGTTGGTTTTTCATCTTCCGTGGTTATGGTTTTGGATTTTCTTTATGTTAAAAAGGCCTTTGGAGCCTCATTGTAAAAATCATGTTCTTGTGAATGTGTGTTTCCATCACATCTCTTCTTAGAGATAAGTTGCCACCATTCTAGCGAGTCTTTCACTTTGTATTTCTATAGTTTTGTACATTTCGCTCATTAATAGAAATTGTGTATTACTGTAGCTCTGTGTTTATGGTTATATCTATGATATATCTCTATTATATTATTGGATATATGATATATCTTTGTACATTTAGTTATTATATCTCCGCTCTCATTTCGTGTCGAAAATAATATGGATCAGTGGTATCAAAGAAGACTGCTCTTGACCAGTACATGTCCCCAACGAGGTCCAAGTATAACAAGTTGGGTCTTGATATTTTCTCTCTTGAGGAAAATCTCTCTTTCCCACCCAAGAAACCCTCAATGGCGAAAGAAAAAAAAAGCGATAGAGCATAAGATTCTATTAATATGTTGCTTGAGCAAGCTCTCACGCGATAGAGGGACGAAATGATGGAGAATTTTTCCTACATCCTTCAACGCCTGTTGATAACAACAAGCATGTCTTCATCAAGCGACCACTTTGGAAGCACCTCTCCTTTCAAGGTACAAGTTAATTTTGATATTCCTGTATTTGAAGGTTAGATAGACGTGGATGCCCTAGAAAAATGGTTAAATATGCTAGAAGGTTACTTATCTGTTCACAATTTTTTCGACAGGGAAAATATCACCTTCGCACTCCTTAAGACTCTCCCCCATGTCAAACATTGGTGGGAAAATCAATGGGAGAAAAGTTCCATAGAGGAGTCTAGAATATATGGGGTCGAGCCCACTTAGGATTTTTTTGTGGATGCGGTCAAGGAACAATATTACCATGTTGGTAACTATGATAACTAATACAGGAGATGGACCAGACTGCATCAAGAGAGGGTCCAAGCAATGTCAGAGTTCACCAATACCTTCCATACCTTGCGCACCAAGTTGGGTATCAAAGACTCTGAGCGACATTTGGTTCTAAAATACTGTGGGGCTCTACACAGATACATCCAAACNACATCTCATCATTGGGTGTTGCTTATCAATATGTTTTTAAAATCGAGCAGAAATTTAAGCACCTGAACAAGCGGGAGTTTGGGTCTGCAAATCCGCAACAACCAAAGTATGTTAAATACATCCCTAACAATCATCCTTCAAAAAACCGTTCCAAGCCACATGAAAAGAAGTGTAATGGAAAGACAAAGAATGACACTGGAAGATGGTGTGATTTCCACAAAAGCCCCTGGCACAACACCAATGAATGTCTCTCAAAACAATCATTAGTGGTCGATATCAAAGAAAAGGAGTTGAACCATGATTCATAATACGATTCAGAAAATACTGGTAGAAGACAGATCATCGACGCAAACCCCACTGTTATTGTCATGACCACAACAATTAAACCAGAAGAACCAATAGATCCTGAAGAGGTGGAGCACCTTTTTCATTCACCGATGTGGGTGAAGGGGACCCCACTGCATTTTATTGTTGATAGTAGAAGCTAGAAGAACCTTATCTAAGAAGAGGTCGTCAACAATTTGGATTGTTGACAATACCACACCCACATCCATACAACATTGGGTGGCTTTGCCAGTGATGAGATCTTTGTGTCAGCCAAAAGTTCTGATTGTCATATGACATCCAACTCTTCAAGGATGAGGTATTATGTGATGTTTCCCCATTATATGTCTGTGATTTTCTTTTGGGCCAACCATATATGTGGAAGTGCCATGATATTTATGAGTCTCGACCCTGTAGTGTCATAGTTACTCTGGGGGGTCATCTCTACAGGATACCAGAGGTAGTTACGATTACTGTACCACCTAAATAATGTTGCAAGGTAGTATCTCATACTACAAAATTCAACTTCTTCACAATATGTTCAAAAGGTGAATAGAAGGACACTACAACCACTACAGCCTCGGTCCAAGCACCTTCTATCCAATAGAAGTAGATCGACAAGATTGCAGCAAAACACAAATATTCCTTCTACACACAGTCATCTCAGGTAGCCTAACTGGTTAAAAAGGTCCAACCCTTCCAACATTAGGTTCTCGACAACCTTCCACAATCCAAGCAACACAAATTCTCCAACAAGGCAAGCAACTCACCAAGGTTCAGATTCAACAAACGCCTAACCCTATCCTCTGGGAACTCAACGCAATGGATACCATTAATTCCTAAGGAAGTAGGATTGATCTAGGTGGATATATATGGCCAACCACCTATCCCAACTAGCTCAAAACAGTCTTCTGACAATTTACTGTTTTTAGTAGTTTTTCAGGTCCTAAACTTTTGGGGCCATTTTGAGGGCCTAAACAATGCTTTTTCATGATCAGACACCTAAATGAGAGCCTAAGGATTTGATTGAGCCCCCAAAATGAATCTCCTCATCAATATCTTTCAAACAATCTATCATGTGCCCCAAACAGATATTGTATGCCAAAGTTATGCCCTTGGGAAATTGATACACCAAACTACCCAAAACGGGATCCACAAAACTGTTGGCTTTTCATCTTCTGGGGTTAGGGTTTTGAATTTTATTTATGTTAAAAATTTCTTTGGAGCCTCATTGTAACAATCATATTCTTGTGAATGTGACTAGCCATCACATCTCTTCTTAGAGATAAGCTGTCACCATTCTAGCGAGTCTTTCACTCTGTATTTCTACAGTTTTGTACATTTCGCTCATTAATAAAAATTGTGTAATATTGTAGATATGTGTTTATGGTTATATCTTTGATATATCTCTGTTATATTATTGGATATCTGATATATCTATATACATTTCTTTATTATATCTTAGCTCTCATTTCGTGTAGAAAATAATCTAGATCAGTGGTATCAGAGAAGGCTACTCTTGATCTTTTTTCAGTGCATGTCCCCATCGTGGTCTGAGTATAGCAAGTTGGTTATCAAGCTTGTCTCTCTTGATTAGAATCTCTCTCGATTCCCAAGAAAACCTCCATGGAGGAAGAAAAGAAAAGAGACGGAGCATAAGGTTCTATTAATCTGTTGCTTGAGCGAGCTCTCAGGCGATAGAGGGATGAAATGATGGAGAATTTTTCTTCCTTCAATGACTGTCGATAACAACATGCACGTATTCATCAAGAGGCCACTTTTGAATCACCTCTCCTTCCAAGATACATGTTAATTTTGATATTCCCATATTTGAAGGTTAGATAGATGTGGATTCCCTAGAATAATGGTTAAATCTACTAGAAGGTTACTTATCTGTTCACAATTTTTTCGACAGGGAAATTATCACCTTCACACTCCTTAAGGCTCTCCCCCATGTCAATCATTGGTGGGAAAATTACTGGGAGAAAATTTCCACAGAGGAGTCTGGAATATATGGGGTCGAGCCCACTCGATATTTTTTTGTGGATGCAGTCAAGGAACAATATTACCTTGTTAGTAACTATGACAACCAATACATGAGATGGACTAGACTGTGTCAAGAGAGGGGCCAAGCAGTGTCAGAGTTCACCAATACCTTCCATACCTTGCACACCAAGCTGGGTATCAAATAATCTGAGCAACATTTGGTTCTGAGTGAGGCTCTACATAGATACATCCAAACTGAACATGATTTTTTGGACATCTCATCAATGGGTGCTTCTTATTGATATGTTGTTAAAATCGAGCATACATTTAAGCACTAGAAGAAGTGGGAGTTCGGGTATGCAAATCTGAAACAACCAAAGCATGGTAAAGACGACCCTAACAACTAGCCTTTAGAAAACCAATCCAAGCCACATGAAAACAAGGGTAATTGAAAGATGAAGAAGGACACTGGAAAATGGTGCGATTTCCACAAAATCCCCTTGGCACAACACTGATGAATGTTGCTCAAAATAGTCATTGGTGGCTGAGATCAAAGAAAAGTAGTTGAACCCTGATTTAGAATATGATTCAAAAAATACTGGTAGAAGACAGATCATCGATGCAGACCCCATAGATTTTTAAAGGGAGATGAAGGTTTCTTCAAGGAATCTATTTTTTCTAATTTCCAAGATCACAAAAGGGTGTGAGGAAAGAGCATACTCCAAGATTGTCTAAATAGCCTTCTTGTCCTGAATTAATGTGAGGTTTTTGTAAAAGAAAATATTTCAATGAAATTCAAATGCTAAACTTGAAGCCATCCATGTGACAAGTAAGGAAGTAAAAGATGCAAAGGTTCTTTTTAACCTCCCTAGATGTCTATGTGTGGTTTAAGTCATCGATGCAAGAATGAATTCGAAGCTTGCTTTTGATGGATTTTACAAAGTGCATAAAGTAAATTTACCCTACTTTGTGGAAATGGGATTCTCAAGCCTTACATTTAAAAAAACAATAAGACCAATGCACAGTTTAACAGAGAATAGTCATGCACAGAGTGCAGAGTGCACGTTGAGAGAGTTATAAGAGAACGCGGGATCACACAGACCGTACATCTATTAGGCACGAAACCTCGCACACACAGAGAGTTGGTGAGACAAAAGTTTTGAATGACCTCTCTCAAAAAGAGGTTAAATTTCGTTGTCTGAGGATGAGGCTAGGAAGGTTCTTGGTCCTACAAACAACAAAGAGTGAGAAAAAAATCTCTAGGAGCTTACTTGAGGATGAATTGTGATTCCCATCCCTAGTATGTTCGCCAATCTATTTGGGGTCTTTTGTCACAAGAGTGATAAAAGTAGAGTTCCTTAACTACCTTGGTAAGCCAACAAGGAAGAACATAAAAGTGGTTAGCAAGTTAGTGAACCTGCAAATTAGAAAGAAAAATACAAAATAAATGAAGAACAAACAATACTAAGAGCCAAACTAAACAACTATAAGAAAATGATGCATGAAATTGAACAAATAGAATGGTTACCCAATAGAACTGAATCTTCAAATTGAGTGCACCAAGAGGATAGATATGGGACTATGAATCCCCTATTCCTCCTAAGGGAGGGCTCTTTGATCCCTCAAAAATTAGAGCTATCGCTCTCCAATAGTGGGTTTACAACGATGAAAAATTCCCAAGGCTTAGCTTCACAAGAGGTGTAAATCTTGCACAATGCTACACTTGCTCAACCTATGGTTCAAGGGGAAGATGGCTTTCTCCAAGAGAATTGAGCAACATAACAATGCTATGGATTTCTCTTTTTCTTTGCATACCATGATCCTTTATTTATAGGAGGATGGGAAGATATTTTACAACTAGTTTCCAATGTGAATGGGGAGGTCTTTGAAGGTACCTCCCATCCTTTCAATGATTCCAAGGAGGAATTTTAGGGAGATTTTGGGGTATGGTTGAGATCCACTTCATCCTAGAAGTAGTTGAGACCTGACCAAAATCATCAATGCGTTGTTTCTGCATTTGCGTGGTTTGATTGATTGTGAGTCGCGCATGGCGCACACTGTGCCCATCGTACACTATGTTAGCCCATGTGGTTGTGTGTGCATGTTGGCACTTGACCAAGTTTTGAGGATACTTGGTCATGATTGACCTACTTTTGGGACTTCGACAGGTTGTCGAAGACGAAGCACAAGACGAAGAGGATATCACGGGATTATGGATATCGACCCCTTTTTAGGGATTTTTGGGTTTTGGGATCATGTAACGGGTATGGAAAGGTCGGCCCATGGGTTAACCCATTCCTAGGCCCACTTTTGTAATATATATATATATATAGAATCTAGGCGATGTAGAAAGTAGTAATCGATCTATGTGATTGGAGGATTGTAAGTGTTCTATGCATACTATGTAAGAATGGTAAGGCTAAGTGCAAGGGTCTGTAAGAGATCGAGAGGAGGCTTTGTGCTGAACCTAACTTGAGGAAGGAGGATCTAGCGAAGTGCACAGATCTCCTATTGATCCAGGGGATCAAATTTTGCTCAAAATTCAAAGTGCTCAGAATCTCTTCAAATTGAACGGGAGTGTAGGCCTCGTCATTATGAACCCAACGCAACTCGTTTGGGTTCAAACGGACGTCGGGAGCGAGAGATATCGCGTTCTTTTCAAAATGACAAACATGCAAAAAAAAGGGATGCTGACTGTACAGTCCGTACAGTTTGTACGGATGCTAACGTGGCAGACCATACGACACATGGCAGGCAGTTGTGTGGACAATTGGAATATGACGTGGCATGTTTGCAGTGAACGGGATGGCGACACATGGCCCAATCAATGGCCACCACGTTTCACACACATATTGGTTTAAAATTTATGCATTTAGCAGGACTAGACCCCGCGACCTCCAGGCAGGGGAAGAGACTTGGGAAGGGCCACCGACCTGCGTGCCACCACATGTGCCTTGTAATATAAATGATGCACATTATATTTAAGTTGATATGTATTGTATGGTGGGCGCGGACCCGGCCGGGGCTTAGCCCCGGCCCCCGGTCCCGCGTGTATACAATATAACCATATTACTATATGCACGCCCTATTGTATAGCCCTTTCATATGAGCCTCTGGTCGCATACATTATTGCAATATGACCATATGTATTACCATATGTGCGCGCACGGGTATGCGTTTTGGTTTGGATTTGAATTCGGTTCAACGGTTATACAAATGACCTGCCACTTGTACATTAACCATTGGCTTTTGGAAACGGGGCCTATTTTTGCACTTGCACGCGGTCATATGGGTCATACGACCATAGCCCTCGTGGTTAGGGGCTAGGTGCACCCGTAACTGTCCTACAGTTTGCACGGTTTTCATGGTTGCATCCGGTGCTAAGTTTTAACGCTTAAAGATGCGTGTGGGATGGGTTGAGCCAACAAGGGTGTGATTTGTAGATGCAGAGACAACAAGTTTGAAGGGGGACTTTCAGGAAGCCTATCTTCTTCAATTTTTGGCCAAACGAGGTGCCGAAAAAGCCCAGTTAGGGGTTTTTGGACGTTCTGTAGCCATTGGAGCAGTCTATTTGGCATTTTGAGCATTGTAAAGAACATTTTTTAGCACTTTGAGCAAATGATACAAAAGATCCATTGAAAGTTGGACCAGGAGATGTAGCCCAAGAGAGGGGTGAACTCCTTTATCATTTGTTGTGTTATGTGTTTTCTGTTCACTGTTATTGTTGCTACTTATATGCATATTGAATGAGTAAATGCTATTAAATTTGTGTTGCAAAGTTGATCCATTTGCATTTTAACACATAAATTTTACTTGCAAATATTTTCAAGAATACAAGTCTTCTTCATTTTTAGATCACCTGTTCTATGCGGAGTAGGGTTTTTTAGGCTCTGTGCATGTAATTGATTAACAAAAGATAATAGAAGAGAAGAAGAGTTGTTTGACGTAGCCCCAGGGGGGGTGAACCACGTATATGTTGTTTTGCTATACTTTGTGTGATGTGTTGGGGTGTTTATGTGTGACTTGCTATGCTATAGATAAATGTTAGATAGAACTGATGTTTCTTTGTGCTTATAAAGGAGAATGAATGTTAGATCTGACCTATGTGAATATGCTTAGTGCTTGAATCTACTAGATCTAATATGTTCCTTTTATGCTAAGTGGTATTAGATGTGGATCTGGTTCAATACTACGATGCTCTGTAATGAGGGTTTGTCTTTGTTGTTACCAAGAACTGAATGTTGATGAATGCTTAATTCTAAGTGCTCTGTTAAATGTTAGAATCATAGATCTGTGTCCCAGCTAAGGTTGCAGACATTTGAGTCCTGCAACCACCCCTACCTCTACCTTGGGTGAGACTTCATCTGCTTTGCAGAAGTTCTCGAAAGGGTCGGTAGTTAGGGTTTTGTTGGTATTTTGTTGTAGCATTGAACCCTGGGTTTGCCCCTGTGCCAACAAATGGTTCCGTTGTTGGGACCTGAAACTTTGATTGTTGGGAACTGAGAAAAAAGAAGCTTTGTGCAAATATCTGACCTAGAATTGTGAAAGCTCTGTGTGTATATTTGTCGCTCTAGCGCGTAGTACTCTACTTGGTTTGTGAAGCTTTGTGCTAAAGAAAAGAAGTTTGATCTGAAGAAAAGAGGTAAGATCTAAATGCTTTATGCTCTGATGAAGGTAAGAATAGTGAAAATTTTTAAGATCTGGAAGCTTTGTGCTCTGCTGAAGATAAGATTAGTGGAAAAATTTTGTTTCTAAAGTATGGATCTAGGTATGTTTAATAATATTTATCCTAGCTTGAAAACTAGGGCACTGATAGAAAAAAGAAGACTTGATAGTAATAGATCTGATAAGAATAGTGAAAGATATGTTATACCTATGCATAGAAAGAATGTTTGGACTAATGAATGGATGCAGGATCCTTGAAAGAATGTTTTGCAGGTTAGCTACTATGATCCTAGCGTGCAGTACATGAAAGGTTGGGGATCATTTAAGAGAAAGAGAGGATTAACCCTTTGTTACAGTTGCAGAAGACCGTGACATCTGGCTAAGGAATGCCCTGGTAGAAAACCTAGTTGCCTCTGTTGCAAAGCTATGCACCATGAAGTATTGGATTTACCTCGAATGATTGCTAAGGGTGAAAGAATGAATATGAACCAAGAAAATGCTAAGGCAGATCCAAAAACTGAGATTATGGCAGAACCCCAGAAAGGATTAGAGAAAGTATTACTACAGATGCAAAGAATCTTGAATGACCACCGACATATTAGCTTATCGGAGATATTCAAAGGAAAAGAATGTATTGAAGTAAGAATAGGAGACTTCGACATTGACTGTGTTATGGATGAGGAAACACAGGTGAACATCATGACAGAAAGAACTTGGGAAGCTATAGGAAGGCCTGCTATGATTCCTTCATTGGGAGGAATAGGACTATTCAGAGGAAAGCTAATAAACCTATGTGGAAAGCTTACCCAAATATCTATGAGTGCCAATGGAAATTCAATAGAGGAAGAATTTGAAGTTGTTAAATTTGTTGAGGATAGCGCTCCATTTACTATGTTGCTCGAAAAACCTTGGATTGAAAAAAAACAGGCCAGAAGGAAAGAAAAAGAAGTCTTAGAGCAGAAGAAGCAAGACTTAAAAGATTTCATGACTAGGACGATCACGCACTTGATTAAAGATCAGGAGAACAGATCGAAGCCATTTGAAACCAGAGAATTGGATATCGAAGTTGCAAAAATACTAGAGGACTCCCAGAAGATTGAAGTGCCTATTCTAGATACAGATGAAGTATTACCCTTGATTTCTAGGAAGGAATCCCACCAGCGTGGAGTTACTCTGCCAAAAGAAGATAAGAACCAGAATGGAAAAAGGAATTCCAAGACGAAGCTCACTGGAAAGAAGGATAGAAAACTAAGTAAGAAGATAGCTAAGAATGAAAATTTACAAAAGGTTCTCGAGGGAACTTCGCAGAAGGGAAATTTACAAAATTGGAGCTTCGCTGGAATATCAGAACAACGTCACATGGCACTTCGCCATGGAGAAACAATATAACCATTGGGAAAAATATATCCGTTAGACTGACACCCTGAATGGGAAGAAAGGCATTAATGGTCAGAAAACTCACCACCATACCATTGGGACCACACCGTAACAGACAAAACTGAGTTAATGAAGGCTTCTTACCCGTTGCAAGAGATCCATTACCAAGTATCTATTTATTCTGTCGCGCCATGCATCGAGAACACTTTTTCTAACCATGAATTTGAGCCCACATAATAGTTTATTTTCACACAGTGATCATCGTGCTTTTGCCATCTATCTCGTTGCGTTAACCTGTTACTCTTTGAACCTGAGACATTCAACCACGAGTGTGCATGTCGGACGAGCTTAACACTGTAGAGAAAATTGTTGAGGAAGTTCTTATCGACCTCATGAATGAAAGGGTAATGTATAAAAGAGCGATGTATGCAAGTATTCTAGCATCATCGATGAGAGGACTGCAAGCCTCTCTGTCGACTACTCATGGAGCCAAATCATCCCGACCATTAACAGAGAAGAGAACTAAACACAGGGACAACCTAGCCAATGTGAAGGTGATCCCGTCCATATTTCCCAATTACATCCCACCTCTGGCCAAGGAAGTGAGTCGAGATAGTGTGCCAATGGAATTCGAGTACACCGTCATTATTGTGTACCTCCCAAAGGTGATACGTGTAGTAAGAGTATAATAGGACAAGATCGCAGCATTGAAGATCACAAAAACTACAATATGCTTGCCCTATATAAGTACCTGACCAAGACAAAGGGAAAGAACTCAAAGATAATCCCCCATCCATGTACAATGGACCTCGCATAGTCCACCTTCCTAAATGTCATGAAAATCCCCCACTTTGGAAGGCATCAGGAAGTCAACGCCTGTGTCAAGATGCTACTGTCGTGTTACCATGGTGGCTATTTATGGATAGAACACCATATTACAGTTGATCCAACACTGATCCATAGGATCACAAGGTTGAGTATGCAAGGACCTGACCCGCGGAAGTTTTACCTAGGAAAGGCCACAGATCGTGCGCTAGCACAGAAGATTAATGACACATACGACGATGTCAAGAAGGGGACGTGAGGCTACAAGGTAGCCTCCATCCAGAATGGCACAGTATGCCTAGAATGTCAATTAATAGTTGGAAATATGGTATGCAAGAACCAGCCCACACAAGTCACCATCTTTGTTGTTGACCTCACGGGGAAGTGTGTAGAAGGCTTACCGATGAACTGGGTGAAGTACCTAGTCAATCAACTCGAACTAGACTTCTACGAAGCCCATGATCAGGGCTATGAGTTCCATTTCATCTAGCTCCCAATCCTTATTGCTTTTGTTTCCTGGGAGATGTCGGAAGGTGCGACCTTCCCAGACATCGAGCCATTTGAGCTACTTGCCGCGAAGTTCGCTACACTTTGGTACTCAAGCGATATGAACAAACAATGGCAGTTGAACGTTGTTTTTCATACATACTACATTCAGCTGAAGAGAGCCATCGAAGTTGAGCCTTGCATGACTCCAAACACCTTAAAGAGATTCTGACCCCTGATGAAGTTCAGCGCAGATCGACATTTCATTTACATTACAGCACGAGTCGATGAACATAAGGAGAAACTGCAATCGTACTATAGGATTATGGAAGAGGACCTGGAGGAGATCAATAAGGACTGGTCTGCAGATCTCCTTATCCTTGTTGACCCTGCAGAGATTTATGATCCCGAACTGGACAACCTGGAGACCACTCACAAAGAATAGGACACACCTGGAACTAGCAGAAGAAAGAAGACTGAGGAGGTCTAAGATTTAAGCAGCGCCTCAGGGAAGATTGCTTCCATATCACCTGAGTGAGGAGGTGATGATGACATAGAAGAGATGAAGGACAATAGAGATGGACAAAAGAAAGGCAAAGTAACACCGCCCAGAGACGAGGCTAACCCCTTGAAGAAGAGGAAGGTTTCTCCCCCAAAACCTTCTTCCCGAAAGAAATCAAAATCCACCATGACCAAGATGTAGACTACACTTACTCCTGATGACTTTGACTTCATCATAGCAGCTCTAAACAATGCTTCACTGGAAATCGCAGAGAAACAATGTCACATACCCCCTACCATAATCAAATTTTCGTTGATTTCTGCAGAATCAGAGCCCCCGAATTACCTATGGAGGCCTAGCGCAAGCTAGGTTCCGGAATGAAGCCTCGACCATAGATCTGGGCAGGTGGACTCTGGCCGTCCAGATCTGCTCGCTACTTACCTTAATGCACATTCACGCCCCAGCTTAAAGTTGACATTTCTTCTCCACATCTGACGGTCATTATAGACCCTGAGATTCCTCGAAGGAATCTCGGTTGTTCATCGGGACTTAGCCACATGCTAACATCTCGATATTATAGGTTGGGATTTATCAAGGCGAGAGCGCGACCTCTTGTCAACGAAACTCCCGAATCCCCAATTCTCGATTTCCCGAAACGGGTAATCTCTCGACACGTAGCTTCCTTAAATCGGACGGTCCAAATCTGTCCTGGGGTTTCTACCATGGAAAGTACCGATCTCTCATCACCAGGACTCCCGAATTCGCGATTCTTGATTTCCCGAAATGGGAAATCTCACGACACGTTGCCTCCTTAAATCGGACGGTTCATATATGTCTCGGGGTTTCCACAATGGAAATTCCCGATCTCTCATCACCAAAACTCTTGAGTTCGCGATTCCTGATTTCCCGAAATGGGTAATCTATTGACACATGGCCTCCTTAAATCGGACAGTCCAGATCTATCCCGAGGTTTCCACAATGGAAAGTCCCGATCTCTCATCACCAGAACTCCTGAGTTCTCGATTCTTGATTTCCCAAAATGGGAAATCTCACGACACGTGGCCTCCGTCGTTCGGACGGTCTAGATCTATTTCGAGGCTTTTGCCCCTATTCGCTGGGGGTATAACCCTCAGGTAACTCTTGACAGATCCAACGACTATCGGGTTTTCCAGCCAAGATCTGACGGCTTAGATTGGTTCCTACCTGTGCATTCTTCCACGACTTCCTGGACGTGGAAAAATCAATGGTCCTGATACTCCCATGGACCTTGGGGATCTACGGTCCCGATTTCTTTGCGACCCACGAAGACACAGAAAAAAAAAGGGGTAAGGTATTTAACACCCTACTTACTCCTACCAATCTAACGGTCATGCGTGACCACAGGTTTCTCGATGGAATCTGATCCATCGATCAATACCTATCAGGGTTAAGGCACTTAACACTCCATCTTCTTCTTCCGATCTGATGGTCGTGAGTGACCACAGATCTCCCGACGGGATCTTGTTCGTCGATCAATACCTATCAGGGTTAAGGCACTTAACACTCCATCTTCTTCTTCGGATCTGACGGTCGTGAGTGACCATAGATCTCTCGACGAGATCTCGTCCGTCAATCAATACCTATCAGGGTTAAGGCACTTAACACTCCATCTTCTTCTTCCGATCTGACGGTCGTGAGTGACCACAGATCTCCCGACGGGATCTCATCCGTCGATCAATACCTATTAGGGTTAAGGCACTTAACACTCCATCTTCTTCTTCTGATCTGATGGTCGTGAGTGACCACAGATCTCCCGACGGGATATCGTCCGTCGATTCAATACTTCATCCTTATGCTACCATCTCAGGTTTTCAAGAGGATCGTTCCTCCTCATGCAGGGTCACTAAGGCCTTGCGCCTTCACATTCTCTTTCTCGGTTCTTGATGGGATTTTCAAGGAGGGTATCTCTATGGGGAGGTTTTTACCCAGGGTAATATCTGAGGCAGATAAGGGTACCTTTCTCCCATGAATCAGACATGCAGTCTGAATTAGATCAGTATGCATATAAATAGCGATTTATGAAGACATAATCCATACGTAGTCTTTCGATTATAAACATGCATCTACCAGTACTGATCAAAACACCATACAGACATTCTTACTTTGAAATCATTCACCATTTCACAGCTTATAAACATAAATGTCAGCATAAATATATATATTTCAAGATGCCAGAGGCAAAACACTTATCAAAAATAACACCAGGGGTTATGCAACTACTGAGAGGGGTGCTCGTTTCCACCCAACCGTAGGCTCAATGACTCCCAGCGGATTTACCACTAGCCACCCCCGAGCTGAGACCACGATGTTGTGAGACTGCATCTCTGTTTACCAGTGACCAGGAGCGAAGGTTACTCTCCTTCCTCTCTGCTATCACTCACTTTGCATTTCACCAGAGTTCTCTTCCTCCCCTCGCATCTGCCCCCAATCGCTTCTCCCCCACGCCTTATCCCCTTGCGAGGTTGCATGTGGCGCGATTTCCCTCGCGCTGGTCAGGCCTGACGGCTCTACGGATGGGCGGCTCACCTCCCCATACCTCATTAATTCTTGAGGAGCCATCTACCTACCAGCCTGCAAGACATTTAATTTGGGGCCAACAAGCCGCTTTTTGTTCTCCGGGCCAGTGAAGTCCAAATACGGTATTAATTCTCTGTGGAAGTTAACGCCACCTTTCTAGGTGCCTTCCACCGCCATCGTGGTCTCTTTTTCTGCACATCCCCTCTCAGCAGTCCTGCAATATAAATTTATAATATAATTCACATTCATCGACCTTTTCCACAAGGTCC
>JASDQU010373058.1:108553-120015 GCA_032191745.1 Picea mariana
GTCATGTAAATTGAAATGCAAATATCATAGCGTTTAATTAATAAAAACATTTTCAGGCATGTCTAGCATATCTGTATGCACTTCATCACATTATCCTTAATGTTTTTCATGAGTGTAACACAACAGTTCTCAATCATTTTCACAGCATTACAACCATCATTATTATGGTGTCAAATCATTTTTGTTCATCAATGTACTAACTTCCTCATTCCATAGAAACGTAATGAACAACAAGGAAAGAATTGAGGGCTCTCCCTTTCTTCCAATTCTTTCTTCATCGCCTAGGTATTTTTAGCCCAGTCAAGTTATTTCTAAGGTCTCACTACCTTTCCTTAATCACAGCTTCAACCAAGTTGTATCAATTAAACGTACCCATTTATTTAGTTAATCATACTCAAGGGTTTACTGACCTCTTACCAACCAAACTGGTTTCCACAACTGCTCTTTTTCTGAGCAGCCCTGGTTTAGGCCCATCCTAACTCTTAGGATACTTCAACATGCTTTAGTAGAAAATCTTTCTTCATAATGGGCCAGGAACGTGTGCATCCTACACACTTCCATTAGGTTATCAGAATGGTCAATATTCGGTTATTAGTCTTCTATTACTTACATGATTTTTCCAAAATGTAATCCAGGATTCTTATACATGGGCAGGCCTTGCAGCTCATTGTCTAACCTTCAACAATTATCAAGGTTGTGACTCTGTTCTTCTGACAGAGACCTTATACAGTTCCTCCACCAGGAACTCCTTCAACATGCAACTTCCTTGTTGCAGATCCATCATCACCTGTGATGGCCTCAACCTTGAGTTAGCTTTTTAGAGGTCTACCAAATATTCCCTTAAGGAATATAACATGCATCTTTGTTAACTTACATCTATGATGTATTTAACCACTTTCATAATCCCAATCCTTCATGTAGATATCATAGTTATATTTTATAGCCTACATACATTTCCATTTTTAAAATTAGTCATCTCCGGATTGTTCACAATCCTTCTCATTGTGATCTAAAAAGGCATAAACATTTGCCTCTTATCATGACAATAGATCATCCTTTCTCGTTTACTCTTTCATTTGATTGTACTGGATTTTCCCGGGGATATGGAGTACATTCCCTTTAAGCTATCCTTCAAGACAGATCCTTCACGACTCTTCAGAATGGATTCAACCATGCATCCATGGTATTCATTCAATTTTGGCAAGTGCAATTCTTGCCTCACAATTCACTCATCATGGCCATCATGTTGGGCCTTTAGTATACTTATACTCTTACATCATACATGTGCATTACTTGCACGTTCTATATATCATTCATACCTTACTGGTATGAGTATCAGGCTTCTTAATATGAAGCTCCTCGGTGCATTTACTCATGCATTATTCATCATATTGGCTTACACACTCTCCTCACGTGACCACCGATGGTGACCACGATCTGAATTAAAAGGCGCTTCGCGTTTCATGATTTTAGAATTTCCGTTGCAAGGAACTTTGTTTCCTTCATTCCTGAAATCCGAAAACCCAAAAGACCGAGGCTAGGGTTTTCTCAGCTCTTTCATCCACATGACCCTTCACTCAGAACCTGGGATCAATTCTTAGACACGTGTCAGGATCCCATGTTTCGGTGAATCCGTGGACAACGCTCCACCGTTTCCCAAACTTCTATTCTATGCGGGCCTGACAATCTGGATCCCACGGTCCAGATCTCCCCGGCAATCAATGGTCTTGATTAAATCGATGATTTTCTTGGCACGACTTTGGGAAGTCTACGCTTCCATTTTCCCCATAGACGAGACCTCGAAGCTCTAGATCAACTGCTCTCGTTTATTCCAATCTAATGGATACTATTCCTCTTGAGCTTATTAGGTTTCCTACCGGACTAGTCTCATATTCCTAACTCATACGGGTGTTACCCTCTCTTTATGGAAACGACCAACAAGGGTCACTCTTGGGAATTATAAATAGTCCCAAAGGACTCCTCAAACAGGTTATCTTCATGGTCGATTCTAACCATTATAGGTCAGGTAAATTTGACCCTACGTATTTTCACTAGTCCTCTCAATCATGAGGAATTGTATGCTCAGGGTTTAGTCTCTTAATAATGAAGAAATCATAACTTTCTAAGGATCCTACTAGTCCTTACCATATTTCCCAAATCATGAAGGGGTTCTTCATTTGGGTCTTAACCCTTATCTAACCAACCATCTCAATTGCAAGAAACTCTACCTACTTTAGTAGGTAGCCCTCATAACACTAAAACAGGACAACACAGTCCATGTCCCTTGTCTGGATTGTGCAGCTTCATAACACAATTTATTCTACCTCTGTCATTCACACTCAGATCTTATCAGTGATAACGATCAGTGCATCCCTACTCCTATAAGAGTAGTTATCATTTTAACAGAGGGATTACAAAAAAATTCTCAGATTACAGTTTCATTTTGCAGTCCTTTTCCTTAAAGAGAAACACAGATAGCAATATCTTCTAACACGGCTCATGCCTGAGCCTGAGCAGGCCAAGTGTTGTAACCATGCTCTAATACCACTTTGTCACATACCCACTACCATAATCAAATTTTTGTTGATTTCTGCAGAATCAGAGCCCCCGAATTACCTACAGAGGCCTAGCGCAAGCTAGCTCTTTCTCTGTCTGGTCCCATGTAATCCATGGGTCATGATCACAGGTCAAATAATCATGGCGCCTCTTTGTATTTCGTGACTTGGCACCATAGGAATGTCGAATCATTCGACTCTACAACCGTCGAACCCCGGCAGGGCTAGCAAATGGCCAATGGGGACAAATCCCAACAAGGCTAGAGAACATCCAATGATAACAGGGCCCGTCGCGCAGTTAAGTGGAGTACAGGTGGCAGAGGGGGAAATGCGACATGGTAGTCGACATGACAGGAGGGTGCACCACTTTACACACCACACCATTCTGGACCCCCCCCCCCAATTAACGACAGAACGAAGGGGGGGGGTCTAGAATTCACTTGAGCACCGTCGATCAAGGTGAATTAATCTCGACCGTTCGAGAGTTTCACGTCCGATTTCGGACCCCACCCCCCCCTCACCACTAAAGGCAGAACGACAAGGGGGCTCCGAAATGAAGCCTCGACCGTAGATCTGGGTGGGTGGACTCTGGTCGTCCAGATTTGCTCGCTACTTACCTCAATGCGCATTCACGCCCTGGCTTAAAGTTGAAATTTCTTCTCCACATCTAACGGTCATTATAGAACCTAAGATTCCCCGAAGGAATCTCGTCTGTTCATCGGGACTTAGCCACATGCTAACGTCTTGATATTATAGGGCATGATTTATCAAGGTGAGAGCCCGACCTCTTGTCAATGAAACTCCCAAATCCCCGATTCCCGATTTCCCGAAACGGGTAATCTCTCGACATGTAGCCTCCTTAAATCGGACGGTCCAAATCTATCATGGGGTTTCCACCATGGAAAGTCCCGATCTTTCGTCACCAAGACTCCCGAATTCGCGATTCCTGATTTCCCAAAATGGGAAATCTCACGACACGTGGCCCCCTTAAATCAGACGATCCAAATTTGTCTCGGGGTTTTCACAATGGAAAGTCCTGATCTCTCATCACCAGAACTCTCAAGTTCGCGATTCCCGATTTCCTGAAATGGGTAATCTCTTGACACGTGGCCTCCTTAAATCAAACGGTCCAGATCTATCCCGGGGTTTCCACAATGGAAAGTCCCGATCTCTCATCACCAAAACTCCCGAGTTCTCGATTCTCAATTTCCCAAAATGGGAAATCTCACGACACGTGGCCTCCGTCGTTCGGATGGTCTAGATCTATTTCGGGGCTTTCACCCCTATTCACTGGGGGTTTAACCCTCGGGTAACTCCTGACAGATCCAACGAATGTCGGGTTTTCCAGCCGAGTTCTGACGGCTCAGATTGGTTCCTACCTGTGCATTCTTCCACAACTTCCTTGACGTGGAAAAATCAACGGTCCAGATACTCCCATGGACCTTGGGGATCTACGGTCCCGATTTCTTCGTGACCCACGAAGACACAAAAAAACAAAGGGGTAAGGTATTTAACACCCTACTTACTCCTACCAATCTAACGGTCATGCGTGAGCACAGGTTTCCCGATGGAATCTCGTCCGTCGATCAATACCTATCAGGGTTAAGGCACTTAACACTCCATCTTCTTCTTCCGATCTGACAGTCGTGAGTGACCACAGATCTTCCGATGGGATCTCGTCCGTCGATCAATACCTATCAGGGTTAAGGCACTTAACACTCCATCTTCTTCTTCCGATCTGACGGTCGTGAGTGACCACAGATCTCTTGATGGGATCTCGTCCGTCGATCAATACCTATCAGGGTTAAGGCACTTAACACTCCATCTTCTTCTTCCGATCTGACAGTTGTGAGTGACCATAGATATCTTGATGGGATCTCGTCCGTCGATCAATACCTATTAGGGTTAAGGCACTTAACACTCCATCTTCTTCTTCCGATCTGACGATCCTGAGTAACCACAAATCTCCCGACGGGATATCGTTCGTCGATTCGATACTTCATCCTTATGCTGCCATCTCGGGTTTTCAAGACGATCGTTCCTCCTCGTGCAGGGTCACTAAGGCCTTGCGCCTTCACATTCTCTTTCTCGGTTCTTGTTGGTCTTTTCAAGGAGGGTATCTCTATGGGGAGGTTTTTACCCAGGGTACTATCTGAGGCAGATAAGGGTACCTTTCTCCCATGAATCAGACATGCAGTCTAAATTAGATCAGTATGCATATAAATAGTGATTTATGAAGACATAAGCCATACGTAGTCTTTCCATTATAAACATGCATCTACTAGTACTGATCAAAACACCATACAGACATTCTTACTCTGAAATCATTCACCATTTCACAGCTTATAAACATAAATGTCAGCATAAATATATATATTTCAATATGCCAGAGGCAAAACACTTATCATAAATAACACCAGGGGTTATGCAACTGCTGAGAGGGGTGTTCGTTTCCACCCAACCATAGCCTCAACGAATCCTAGCGGATTTACCACTAGCCACCCCTGAACTGAGACCACGATGCTGTGAGACTGTGTCTCCGTTTACCAGTGACCAGGAGCGAAGGTTACTCTCCTTCCTCTCTGCTATCACTCACTTTGCATTTCGCCAGAGTTCTCTTCCTCCCCTCACATCTTCCCCCAATCGCTTCTCCCCCACGCCTTATCCCCTTGCGAGGTTACGTGTGGCACGATTTCCCTCGCGCTGGTCAGACCTGACGGCTCTATGGATGGGCGGTTCACCTTCCCATCCCTCATTAATTCCTGAGGAGCCATCTACCTACCAGCCTGCGAGCCATTTAATTCAGGGCCAGTGAGCCGCTTTTGGTTCTCCGGGCCAGTGAAGTCCAAATACGGTATTAATTCTTGGTGGAAGTTAACGCCAACTTTCTAGGTGCCTTCCACCGCCATCGTGGTCTCTTTTTCTGCACATCCCCTCTCAGAAATCCTGCAATATAAATTCATAATATAATTCACATTCATCAACCTTTTCCACAAGGTCCATTCACATCACATATTCACATTTCTGAGCTTGCCACAGTTCTTGACCAGTCCAGTTATTTTTACAAACTGGGGGAAATAGGGTGTTACAAACAAGAAGCTAAGCAAGAGGAAATGTATGATAGAATTGAGATCAAACTCTGAGGGGTACATTAGGCTCTTTAGTCTAGTCGCGCAGTCTCCACTGCGACCCTACCATCGGGAGAACAAGAGTTGGGATATTAGCCAACCCAACTCCACTGACTAGCAGATGCAACTGAAACTCGCCTTCGATGAGCACAAGAAGAAACAGAACAAGCCACCCAGGATTTGAAGAAAGTACAAGGAGTGCTTGTAGAACAATGTCGAGTTGCAGAGTAGGAGAAGATTTCTCTCCAGACAAAGTTTGGCGAGGAGAAACCGCAAATGAAACAAGAAAAGGAACAGTTGCTCGCAGGGAAAATCGAGGTAAAATAAGTAGTCAATAGAGAAATTCTCTCTGTGATAGGCTGTGAGCCACAAGGAGAAGACTAGGTTGAGCATCAAGTAAAGTAGCTCATAGAAGCCATCCAACAACTACATCAAAGAATAGCAGATTTAGAGCTCCGCACAGTGCCCAACACTCCGCAGGATGTAAGAGATCAAAGAGAAGCGACTGCCAGGAGTGCAGTCGAGAGAATAAAGGCTCTTGCCATGGAATATAAGAAATTCAGTGAGCACAATGCCTAGACTTATGAACAACTCATTGAGAATCCATAATTGAAGGAACTGGAGTCACAACTCGAGGAAGAGAAGTATCAAGAAGAGACAATACAGGCGCAGTTGAATCCCCTGTCAGCTATAGAAAGAATGAAGTGATCCCAGGAGTAATGCACTGCCCAAAAATAGGTCCATACTATTCAAAGAAGAGTCATGGAAGTAACTCAGAGGCACCAACTTGTACAGGATGAGGATTACCAACTATTCACAAAGATCGAAGGCCGAGGAGCAAAACTGGAGCAAGTTGTCACTACAGCTGAACAACGCCTAGAAGGACCCGTGAATGAGGCAGTCATTCAAGAGTTCACTGAACAGGAGGCCGTAGCACAACAACAAGTCGAAGCAGCTCAAGCTAAGCTCGAGACTTTTGAAGTAGAACTAGTAAGATCAAAGTGACTCAGAACGAATCATAGGTGAGTGTTGGGGGCATGTTGGCCCTTGACCAAGTTTTGAGGATACTTGGTCACAATTGACCTACTTTTTGGACTTCGACAGAATGTCGAAGATGGAGCGCAAGACGAAGAGCAGATCGCGGGATCTCAACCCCTTTTTAGGGCTTTTTGGGTTTTGGGATCATGTAACGGGTATGAGAAGGTTGACCCAAGGGTTTATCCATGTTTAAGCCCACTTTTGCAATATACATACATACATACATACATACATACATACATACATATATATATATATATATATATATATATATATATATAGAAGCTAGGCGATGTAGGAAGTAGTGATTGATCTATGTGATTAGAGGATTGTAAGTGCTATGTGCATACTATGTAAGATTAGTAAGGCTAAGTGCAAGGGACTGTAAGAGATCGAGAAGAGGCTTTGTGCTAAACCTAACTCGAGGAAGGAGGATCTAGTGAAGTGTGCAGATCTCATGTCCTATGCGGAGTAGGGTTTTTGAGGCTNATGTTGTGTTTCTCTGCTTTGTGTGATGTGTTGGTGTGTTTATGTGTGACTTTCTCTGATATAGATGAATGTTAGATAGAACTGATGTTTCTTTGTGCTTATAAAGGAGAATGAATGTTAGATCTCACCTACGTGAGTATGCTTAGTGCTTGAATCTTCTAGATCTAATATGTTCCTTTTATGCTAAGTTCTATTAGATGTGGATCTGGTTGAATACTGCGATGCTCTGTAATTAGGGTTTGTCTGTGCTGTTACCAAGAACTGAATGCTGATGAATGTGTACTGCTAAGTGCTCTGTTACATGTTAGAATCACAGATATGTGTCCTAGCTAAGGTTGCAGACATCTGAGTCTTGCAACCACCCCTGCCTCTACCTTGGGTGAGACTTCATCTGCTTCACAGGTGTTTCCGAAAGGGCTGGTAGTTAGGGTTTTGTTGGTGCATTGTTGTAGCGTTGAACCCTGGGTTTGCCCCTACGCCAACAACGCACTGTCTTCGCGGAATGTGCACAGATTTCCAGGACCATTTTGCATGGTTTTTTTATTATCTTGCCAAATTGAATGTCATCATCCTATAATTATTGGTAGTATGTTGTACTTGTGCTGCCTATTTTTCCATTCATTGTCTATATTTGTCTGAGCAATTTTTTGGTGATAATAATGTGTAAGATGATCATCTCCACAAAGTTTACAAGGGAACTTCACCTTCCTTTTTTCATCTTTTTCCCTCTCAATATTCTTATTATTTCCCCCACCACCTTTCTTACCCTTTCCTTTTTTTTCTCCCACCTGTTGAGGACCCTTTTGACTCTTCATTTGCATAGAATGTACATCTGAATATTGGGTGGCATGGATGTTTAAGCTAGGGGTCGGACCAGCCGCAAGTTGTTGGATAGACAAGTTCTGCATCTAGTTGGTAACCTGATCTATGGCCTTGCTTTATGTGGAACCCATAATGACATCGGCATGTGGAGTAAACTTTGCTTTTTCCAAGTCAAGAGTAGACCTTGGTGCGTCTGGCATAATCTCATAGAGCATTCCATATTGAGATAAAATAATCTCTAACTGATGCACCCTAAAAATCACTTTCTCTTTCGAAAATACTCCCAAAGTCACAACATCCTTTGAAATGTACGGGAGTAAGGATTTCAAGCATCAATCAAGGAGAAATTTTGGTGGAACTGTTTCTTTTATCAAGCTCTTCCACCTCCTCCATTCCCAAATGTTACCTTGTCTTGTTCAAAGTTGGCTAGCATTTTTGTACCGACATCATACCGAACAAGGACTTGTAAATGGTTAAGGAACACCATGGCTAAGTCACCAAACATCGCGTATTTCTCCCTTTCAAGTTCTATGTACCACTTGGCAGTGCCTCTAGTGAGAGTGTGTTGGAAAAGACGCAAGTGAATCGAGTCGTCATTCATTGAATTGGATGAACACCACAAATGGAATGTCGTCACATCGTCTTTTGGTTTTTCACCACTTTTCCTTTCGAATTTTGGTATGTCCGAAGGTAACTTGGTTGGGACCGCAGACCAGCCGGGATGATGTAAAATAGGGTCATTCATCAACTTAGGTAGGTATGGAAAATGCAGTGTTTCCATAAATGGTAGCCTAGACTGTGAAATCAACTGACTAGAAACTTGAAAAGAGGACCCTGGATTATAACTGGAATCAGGTTCCTTGAAAGAATTCACGGAAGGATCGAGGCTTGGGATTAAACCTTGTTGACCCTGGTTGAATGAAGGAAAACCTAGACCCATTTGGTTCCTGAAAGAAAAACCGGAGTTTCCCTAGCAGACTCCCCTTGCGCATGAAAAGCTCCAGACATGGGGTTAAACTGACCGAGAAATGTGTTTCCCCCTTGTGACATCCCTTGTGTGGGATTCCACTGGCCTTGGAGAGGGGTACCCCCCAACGACGTCCCTTGCGAAGATAAATGTCCTTGCATGGGAACACATTGACCTTGGAAGGGGTTTCCCCCTCCCAAAACTACATACGAGGTGAAAGGGTTACTCCTAAACCCACCATACAATATGAATGGGGTCGAAGTGGATGACATACTAGTGGACTGAGATATGCCACCCATAGAAACAACCTATCCCTAGGCGGGGTTAGGGCTGGAAGACGAGAAAGTTTTTCTCTCGACGAATGGGGACGACAGAGGAATATGACCTCCTTCCCAAGGAAATGCTTGATAAGGAGTTGAAGTGCTCCCTTGACTGACACTCGATGCATGGGACATCGACTGAGAAACATCCAATGAGTTTAGCACATCCATTTTTTGTTGACAGTAGAGATGTAGTTGCACTCATAGCTTGAATGGAACCAACGACCAATGAATGAATGTTATTGGTCAGAACAACAACACTTGATTGATTGACATCATTCGTTTGACTAGACATATAGGGAGGAAGGATCCCTCCGGTGACGATCCCCTTGGTGGGAGCTTCAAGGACTCCCGACGTAGACACCGGTGTAGAGAAATCCATAGTGGGTCAATGAAGAGGGATACTATCAGTAAGATCTGATCTAGGAGGTGGGACTTGTACCGCAGGAAACAAATAAGCCCGAGGTAATGGAGGATTGAAATGTGGAGCAAATTATTTGGCTACTAGATATTCAACTACTACTTCCTTTGGTTTCGAAGTGTGAACTTTTGGAGGTTCTAGATTTATGATCTTGGCCTAACGAGTCGACACAAAGGTGTTAGACAAATCAAGTTGATGCATTAAAGGAGGTGGAGGAGAATTATTCCTAATTTCTTCTTCAGGGGGAAGGCCTTGAATTCTCCTCAATCTATGATGCGATTGGTCAACCACTTTGAGATATCAACTCTTTGTGGGACAACGATACACACCACCCTAAAAAAGTCTACAATTGTTGAGCACACCACTAGAAACATTCTTATATGGAAACAATAGACCCAAACATGCCTTGTTAATACTCCAAATCAGGTGGATTAGGTCCCGAGACTATAATAGTTGCAAGGCAGGGTAAAGGGCCTTCCAGA
Source organism: Picea mariana (assembly GCA_032191745.1). NCBI lineage: Eukaryota > Viridiplantae > Streptophyta > Pinopsida > Pinales > Pinaceae > Picea > Picea mariana. Next base: position 118,776 of record JASDQU010373058.1, read on the forward strand.
AGAAGGCACGAGTTGATTAAATCCCGTGGACCAAAGAACGAAGGAGTAAGAAGTGGTTATTTCGACCTCCACCAACCATCCTTATCTGGTGCAAGTACCCATGCTTCGTGGGGAACCCTCCAGTAGTATTGAGAAGTGTGATGCAAAATTCGCCCTAGGTACCACGGAAAACCTCCGTAGTCACCTTCTTAGATCCCTAGGAATGGCCACTAAGGTCGCCAACTCGTATTCAACGTCCAGGGGGTACAATCAACAATTGGGATCTAACGTATGGGCAGGGTAACTAAGCCCGAAGCCTCAAAAACACCGCCTCTCATGGAGGTATGGGTACTAACGAATCCCCCAATATATGATATTTCCGCTACGCTCAATTAATCTCTGGAGGGTTCTTTCCTCGGCTCTCCTTCACGCAACCTTGTGTTTAGCTCCTATGTTAGAGGAGACTCTCAACTATACTTATACGATGGTTGGATTTAGGCTCTCTCTAGCTTAGACTCCTACGTTTATCTTGTGGTCTTGGAGAAATTTACTCTCCACCCTAAACCAAGGCCCTAGCCTAAACTCCTTCGTGTACCCTATAAAAGTGATTAAATAGATTTATTTACACTCTGTAAATATGATAATTATGTTTATTTTAAAAGAGTGATTAAATAGATTTATTTACACTGTAAATATGATAATTATGTGTTTTGTTTTAATTTAAAATGTATATTTTTTTTTAGATTAGTTAAGTTTTTAAAATTAAGAAGATAAAAGACAATGATTTTGCTCAATCATTAAAATTAATTTAATTTAATATTTATTTCAAATTTCTCATTATACATTTAATTGAACTTGACACAGAGATATGCAGATCAGTAAGTTTTGTGGGCAGAAGTGCAGAGAAGGAATTATGAATGGTGGTTTCTATACATTACAGTGGTTATTAATGGTGGTTTACATACATTACACCAATCCATCAGCCTGCAAACGTTTGAATCAGTACAGTATGAATCAAACGCTCCATTCATGCATTAATAACAATAGTGGCATAATAGATACATACGACTGAATTATTCAGAATACATATAAAAATTTATTGGGATCAGTACAGAACGATCCGATCAGGATCGGATCTGAAAGACACGAGTAAGATAAGAAATGACAGGAAGAGGAAAAGATTAATGGGGCATCACTTGACTTCGGCTTCGTCTTAATCTCATAACAACACCACACCAAATCCAACAAACAGAGAAAAGAC
>JASDQU010373059.1:12737-47984 GCA_032191745.1 Picea mariana
TTTCACACGTGCCAGTCTTGTATAAATAAGAGGCTAGCGCCTCACTTCAAACACACAACTCACTTGCTCATTTCTCTTATGAGGCAAGCTGCAATTACCAGAGAGAGGAGGAGAAGAGTGGCACATATCTTGGGGAGGACTTTCTGTATTGGTTTGAGTTATCTCTTGAACATTGCTTAAGCTATTTATGATAAGGAAGTTTTGTTGGGTTTTCTTCCCCTAGAGGGTTTCCCAGGATAAATGTTGTGTCTCTTGTGAATGTGTATTTCTCAGTGATCTTGTTCTTATTATGCTCTTATCTATTGAAATGCAAAGAACTATAATAATGGCATAAACATTAACAATTTCACCCCCTGAGACAAATCATATCCAACTATACCATGTTGATACCTCAACATATGCTTCACTACAACCCAATGGAATTGACTTAGCTTCAGCTAAATATTGGCTTAGGGTGCTCACTGTAAAGAAAATATCTAGCTTGGTGTTAACCATGTACATCAAGGATCCAATCAATTGCATCTACATTGTGGGATCCGCGAAATTTGAATTTGAAGAAGAATGACTCAACTTCTTTGTATTTTTCTCCATAGATGTAGCCATGGACTTGCAGTCCATCATATCAAATCTCATCAGTAACCCCTGACTGAGGAATATCTCATCTGATCTTTGTCACGCCTCTAATCCCAAGAAATAGTACATTTGACCAAGATCATCCACCTCGAACTTTTAAGGAAACTCCCTTTTACACTTGTCAATGAGCCACTCTGCTCAACATACAATATCAAGATCATTGGATCACTATCTACAACCTTGTAGTAAAGGTTTGGATTTTCATCACTCTCAGTGAATCCCAAACTCATCAAGTTTCCATCAATTCGAGAGTACCATGCTCTGGGTCCCTGCTTGAGTCTGTACGATACTTTCTTCAATCTGTAAACATGAGACTCTTTCCCATGTATCAAAAATCCCTGAGGTTTCTCTATGTACACTCCCTCCTCAATCACACTGTTGAGGAATATTGTCTTCACAACCATCAGAAGTAATTTCCAACCCATCACTGAAGCAAGATCAATAATAGTCCTAATGGAAGTGTACCTGGAAAGTCGCGATTGGAGAAAAAAGTCTAAAACAAATTGATCCTCCCAAGAGGTATCACATCTCCTGGAAGCCTCCTACCTCTGAAGTTTCAGTCTAGCCTCCTCAACTCATGACACATCTCTATCAATCCTAGAATATGTCTCTCTCCCACATGAACTTGAGGGGGAACTCCCTCTGAGCCAAATGACTCTCTCTGAGATCAATCTCACTCTAAGTCTGCATTATCCCTCTGAAACGTAACTCATTCTAAGTCTGTACAATCTCTGGAGCCATCTTCTCCCTATGTATCTGTTGACCTCCTCTGAAATTTGATCTCCTATGAACTATCCTAGGAGGTTTCTCCTCCCTACTGGATCCTGAGGGTTGACTCCCTCTAAACTATGGCTCCTTCTGAGCTGGTACTTGGTTGGGCCATCTACCTCACCACTGGTGGAGCCACCTACTCCTCATAATTGTGACTCTATGTAACTCGATAAACTTTGAGGTCAGTTTCTCTCCCAGAAAGTATCACAAGGGGTTTCATGTCCCTTTGCATCCTGTAAAGTATCACAAAGTCGTGCTAGCCTCTTCCTTGTCACCACAACATCTCTAGGTAGATCCATTGTCCCTACTTGCTCCTCCTGATAGTTTGAAGGATGAATAATTTCACTAGATGGATCTGTACGATCATCCTTCGGAGCCTCCTGCTCCTCACTATCAATCTCCATATGAGAAAATTTGTATCCCACAAAATTACCTTTCTTTCCAGAAAGTTCTAACTTCATCCTCTTCTCTTTTGGTACATGGATGTATATTGTCATGTACACAACTCCTTTTTTGGACAGTCTTCTCCAATTCTCAAACCAGAGACCATTTAACTTTTTTCCACCTGCAACCATCATTATAGCTCCCTCTCATAGCTATCACATGTGACCTGCCCGAAACAAGAACAAGAACAAGAACAACACATTTCTAGTGTTTGTGACCAATTATTCCTCCATGGTAACCTGCCCGGAATAATAACAAGAATAAGTGTCTTATTTTATTAAATTTGACATCATCTTGACAAGAAAAAATCTGAACCAGAGGATTCAATGTCTGGCAAAACGCCAATAGCCTGAAACCCTAAAAAAAATCAATTTTGACAGATTGTCAATCTGAGAGGTGCAGTAGGTGTGCTAGGGAAAAGCGATTTTCTCTGTGTTGGAATTAGTCCCAGCGAATTTGTAATAAGTTCTCAACAATATTGACAAGTTCAAGTCTGAGCAATGGCAAGTTTCTTGTGCAACGGCAAATCTCAACAAAGCTCTGAAACCATGTTGATTTTTCTAATTTCCAAATCTGATAATTATTACCTTATGATTTCAAACAGATTTGTAATTCCACTGTTATCATAGAATAATTACACACTGAAAAATTCAACTAAAATAAAACTACAATGGAAATAACAGAATCATAGAGAGATAGCCATGCACAATAGACACAATATTTTTACCCTGGGAAACCAACCTTGGGAGAAAACCCAACAAATTTTCTATAGAAGAATTCAGTGCAAGATATTACCAGTGCATCACCATCAAAATAACCAAAGTATCATCCAAAGAATATCCTTTGCAAGACTAGCGCCTTCCAAGAACTAGCGCATAATACCAAGAGATAAACCACATCAAACAATAGATGTGCCCTTCTTCGCCACTATGCCATTGTGCCACTGCCTAGTGCGCACTTGTTGAGGAGAAAATTGTGTCATGATAATGAAATGATCCAACCTTTATTTAAAGTAATCTGAGTCACCTTAATTTACTCTATGGGGCCGACTTCTTTTGTTCTTCAATGTCTTCTTTAATTCTTTATGGGGCTTCTTCAATGGTATAGATGGGTCTTCTTGTACTTCTTCGTATTTCTTATCTTCTAGAAAAGTTGTTCATGAACCATGTTGATGATTCTTCTCCACACAATTGTGTCTAGCACCTTAGGTATTTTACCCATCCTTGCCAAATCACCATTGCTAAAGACAAAGACCACACTAGGGCCATTCACCAGAGGTACACCCCTGTGAGTGAATGTCAACCCGATGTTATCTGACACGTCGAAAGAACCTCGAGTCCATATCATTTGTCATGATCAAGGAAAGGACTACGTCTGGGCCCATTTACCACAAGTACACCCTTGTGATAAATGTATCATATCTCCCTTGGTTTGTAGTCCAATATAAGAGAAGGTCTGCATGATTCTTACCAGAGCCATTCACCATAGGTACACCCCTATAGGTGAATGTTTGTCCGATGCTACCACACACTGGAGGAAAACTAGCACCTCGAGTATTATGTCCTTTGAAGACTATGCCTGGGTCATTCACTATAGGTACACCCTTGTGAGTGGATGTCTTCCTGATGCGGCCTCCAGGAGAACCATCATCACCTCGAGTCTTATGTCCTTCAAAGACTATACCAGGGCCATTCTCCACTGATCAAATCACCATGACCAATCTTGGGAGAATGTCTTCCCAATGCTTCCCAAACATCATCACTCGAGGCTCCACTATCCACGTACAATCCAACACCATACACAATGTCAAAGGATAAATAAGAGACCAAAGCCATATATATCTTAGAAAACCTGCAATTTGAAGAAGAAACAACCCTTCCAAGGGTAAAGGTGTCTTTCTCAAGCAACTTGAGGTTTGAAACACGACAACCTCAACAAGGTCAACCACCTCTCCAAGCTAATCCTTAGTTGAAATACAAGATCCCTCTTACTCTAGAGTGATCTCAACCACAAAAGCTCTGATTCCATGTTGAAATTTCCAGCAAAAAATTGTTATCTCAGATTTTACCGCAAAATGGAAATTTCACCTCTTTGACTAAAGGTTTCACAGATCTTAACCCTTTGAATTTTCATCCTTAGCACTATTATGAAATAGAGTATAAAACAATATTGGAAAGAGTACAATATTTTACTTTCAAATAGCCCAAAATTCTAGGCAATCCAAGGAGAAAATATACCAAACAAACTGGATAAGTTTCAACCCTCTAGGACATCTTATCCCACATAAGACAAATATGAATAATCACTTTTACAACAATTGTAACAATAGAGAAATAAAATATATAGCAACAACAAAACACCATCAGATCGCTCAATGATGATATCAAATCACTCAAGAAATTGTCCTTTTACTAATGCCAAATCATCAAGACATATATAGTTGTAAATAACAATACATGAAAAACATATATAGTTGAATGAAAATTGCACAAGTTTCGGACTATTGAAAACATTGTAGTTTAAATGTTCTATGAAATTACTCTTCTCCATTGATATTTTCCAGGGACATTTGCCTCAAATCCGACGAGAAATTGTTAGATCCACAGATTTGAGTAATTATTTATGTATAATATGAGTGCCCCAAGGGTTTTTCAGCATGCTAAATCCATTTATACATTCAAAAATGGATTTTAAACAACAAAAAATAGTGATTTCGTGCAGATTTATGTCGTTGGATTCCGGAGAAAAAATCCATTTCGTAGAACAATTAGACAACGTCATTGAAAACTTCATTAATATACTAAATATGAAGTTCATGTACGTACCATAGTCTTCTCTCAAGGCTAGTACAAACCACTAGCTATCTAAAACCCTTGTTATGGAAAACAATGAAAACCCTAGCTCAATTGAGGAGCTATAACATGCAAGAATCACTCCAACAAGTCCTCCAAGGCAAGACATCCTCGTCTCTTTTTCTTCAACACCAAATATATCCTATGGTTTTATCACAAAACCCTAATCTCAAACCTCCAAGAGATAAACCCTAACTCTAGACTTCCAAGATACTCTAAGAAGACAAAGAAACCCCAAAAACTCAAGAGAGAGAAAGATCAATTAAAAATGAAGATTGTTATCCTCTAGCCTAGGGATAACTAAGTACATCACGTCTCAAGGCCCACGGGTCCTAGACATGGAGTATCGAGATCCAAACGACCTGAGCATGGCCCCAAAGGGCCCCTATTTTCTTCAGTGAAGTCCACGTATCACCAGCAGCATTATCCATCACACCAGCCTGGTCCTGAAGTAGCGGTGAGTCTCTCTCCATGAGGTAATGAGTCTGGGTATCATGGTATGTATCACTTTGATTTTGAATAACTTGAACATGTTGTATTGAATCCTTCTTCATTTCATGACATTTTCTTGGAAATTATGTTATTTTCCTTGTTCATACCTGGAAGGGTGACATGGTGCCCTAGTAAGTTGATTTTCCTTTAGGATGGGTTGCTACTGGGTGGATCTGTTAAAAGTCATCATCTATTCCCTCCATACTTACCACTTTCCATCTTTATTCCATCCATCTTCCCTATCCTTGTTTTAACATTGTGATTGGATACACTAGGAAGGGTTGAACCTTACCTTGTGGGAAGAAGGGGCTGAAGACCCGGAGGGTAAAAGTAGCTGGCAAGAGTTAAGAGCCAATGTTGAAACCTTCAAGATGTTTCGCCCAGGGATCCCCGAGAAAGTAGTGAAAAGATTCTCAGTAAGAAAATGGGACCCATAAGATAACATAAACACTCAAGGTACTAGTTGATGGATAGGAGGTCTCATCACGAGCCAACCTATTATGACCATAGGCATGTAGCAGTATGACACTACCACCTATCTAGTCACCAAGACAGGGTAGTGGATCTTGGTGGCATAGCTAAGAGAAAGGGGGTCTCATCACAAGTCAGTCTTCTCATTTCTGTAAAATGTTTTTGGATAACATTGTCACCTCTGGTCGTCAAGCCAGGACTGTGGCCCTCAACTATTCCCTTGAATCACAAGAGAAAAAGATAAAAGAAATAAAGTTAAAAGTAAAAGGAAATGAATGGGTTGGGAAACAATTGCATTTATGAAAAGGTGCAGCTCTCCCTCTACAAAGGCACCCACAGGTAAGACTTTAAATTTCCTTGTTATTACATGCACCCCATGCCACCTCATACACTTACATGACTTGGACTATATCTCACCTGGGAAACACACCAAACTTAAGACAAGTTAGCCCAATAGGACACACTGAGACCTTCTCCAAACCTAACTTGTCAAATTGCATAACGTCTTTGAGCATTTGTTTGGGTTAAGGGGGGTTTGATGCACATGTTTGGGTAATTTAATTATTGTATGTGATTTACATGTTATGATCCCAGTGACTTATGAACCCCTGGAGGGCGTACTTGTTGTTGTTGCGGGACCTTTCCCTATGGACAGATAAACATGAGGGAATGATTAGCTCGGACCTTCATGGGGGCTTAAATCCCACAGATGGATGTTGAAATCCCAACCATGGGTAAGAAGAGATTGAAGACTTGCACCAGGAGAAAGAAGGACGTTGCCTTTGGAGGCACCCTGGAAGACCTAGACCCAGGGGACCTTTCTCTTCCCACATGAATGTTATCCCTTGAGGACCCTAGATGTCATTGTGATAGCCCTATGTTAGAATATGAAAGGATGTGCTTGTTTTACCATTGACAATATCACTATTGTCACCCAACCATAGGCCGAAGCCACCCTTCGAGCACCTTGACCTTGATAGTGAGAAGAATCCTGGTAGCAATCCAATAGCTAAGCAAGGCTAATGCACCAAGAAAGAAAGTAACCAAAGTTGATCAGATAGTCCAACCCAAAACTGGCGCAACACCTTCCCCAGAACTTGCGCACAAGACTGCCAGACTGCAATGTGCACAAGTGACTTCTGCAATTCTGAGAATGTGACAAATCAGAGACTGATGCCCTATATTTATAGTATTCCTGGCAGACTTGCCTAGGCTGACTTCTCCTTCTAGGTACAAATTAATTCGTATTAATTATCTTTCTTCAGTCAACATCTCGTCTAGGGTTACATTCATTTATTTGCTTCCTTCCGGAATATTCTAATCTTGTCAAAGGTCACAATAGAGGTTCATACCTCTCGAAGCTACCATAATATCAACACTCCATCTTAGCTAGGAAGGTATAACTGATAATGGTATTGAGCACAAACAGACCATTCACTAGTAGTATCACGAGCACCGTCATTATTATCCAACCGGATAATCTCTATGACAACTGGTACAATATCAATTGATAGAACACAACTGTGTTTATCCATGGTAGTATGCAACTACTCAAACCGTGACACATAGTCACNAGGAAGGTATAACTGATAATGGTATTGAGCACAAACAGACCATTCACTAGTAGTATCACGAGCACCGTCATTATTATCCAACCGGATAATCTCTATGACAACTGGTACAATATCAATTGATAGAACACAACTGTGTTTATCCATGGTAGTATGAAACTACTCAAACCGTGACACATAGTCACAAACAGTGGAACATATCCACCATAGTAGCATATCTCTATTGTTTAGAGACAGGTAGTCTCCATAACAATCATTTGATATCAACCTACACAGAAAATATTGTTAAAATAAACTAAATCATATGGGCCAATCTTTCACTCACATCTGTGAGATATTGAAAGAATATCTGCCCTCAGAGTAGAACAACAACGATGGGCTATCTGCCTTATTCTTCTCAAACAAGGAAGAATGATTGTTCTGATTTCTTGGACCATTCCTCACCCTGGGCCATTCCTCCGACACTAAACAAAGTGTAACCTGGAGAGAATGAATCTGCCCTAAGGAATGCATGTCCCTGATTGTTGAGCCTGGACCATTCCCCACCCTAGGCCATTCCTCCGACACTAAACAAAGTGCAATCCCGGAGAGAATGAATACACCCTAAGGAATGACTATCCGAACCATTTCTTCTATCAACCACAAGAGGAAAAGATTGTCATGTACCAACCTCCAAAACAGACCATTCCTCATGTTAACCACAATGAGAAATCGTTGTCCGGAGAGGCGGGCCAGTCTTCTTGAGTAACCCTCAAGAAGAGAGACTTCCCTAGACCACTCCCCATGTTAACCATAATGGGAAGTCGATGTCTATGGTACATCAGCAATCTGGACCATTTTCCGAACTAGAAAATGTGTGTCCGTCATAAATCTCAATCCACTTTCCAAACAGGAAAGAATCTGCCCAAGATGGACTATTTTTCAATCTTGAAAATGAATGTTCTCAATAATATGCCAGTGCTCCCTCCCAACCTGGAGATTCATTCTTCCCTTTAGACTAAGGGATTTATTTCCACGATCCCCATCTTTTCCTGGAAATATGCAAACTTTATTCTGGAGAGAGGATTTGTCAGAATATTTGTTGTCTGCTCATCTATGGGGATGTACTAGAGCTTTACTTATCCTTCCTGGACTTTATCTCTAATAAAGTAGTATTTGATCTCAATATGTTTCGACCTTTTATGAAACACTCGATTTTCTGATAATCTTACACAACTCTGATTATCACAATGTATTATGGTTGAATCTGGAATCTGATCAAATAAATTGAAGATTAGTTTCCTTAGCCATACTACTTCTATGCATGCTTCACATGTTGTGATATATTTTGTTTATGTTGTGCTGAGTGTGACAGACTTCTGCTTCATGTTGCCCCAAGATATCATAGCAGAGCCCAAGCTGAAACACATTCCTGAAGTGCTATTTATGTCTTCCGTACTTCCTGCCCAATCTAAATCTGTAAATCCATGAAGTTGTATATCACTGGATGTGGTATATCTTAAGCCATAGTTTATTGTCCCACGAATATATCTTAGGACATGCTTTGCAGCTATCCAAAATCATGTCTAGGTTCCACCTGGAACTGGCTTAGTGTATGTAAGGCCTGTCCAAATAGAGCCTTAAAAAAACATAAATTTAAACATAGAATTGCTATCATAATTTCTTTTATGTTTTTTATTTAGCATAATAACAATTCACTATTCAGCAGAATTTAAAAAAAATGAGCAACATGAGAATAAATACCTCAAAGTGATGTTGTTATCCAACTCTGTCCAAGTTTAAACTCTGCCCAAAACTGACTAACCTCCCAGCCAGTTAGGAACAGCCTATCTGGCTCCCTAGCCCCAGGATTCCTTTCGGTTTCCTGGCCCCCGAGCCAAAAATTCCCAGCAACAGGTGCCCCTATGAAAGTCCTCAAGCTAGCTCCTCAAGTAAAACCATCAATCCAAATGCAGTCCAAAACTACTTTTCCCTCCACCTTCTCCCTCTATCTTTCAAAAAATCTCAAACCAAAATAAAAATGAGATCCTCTTCCAAGTTCTCCCCTCCTCTCTCAAGTCCCCCTCATTAATCCCCCAACAACCTTATCCTCCCATTAATTCCCCAACAACCTTATCCCCCCATTAATTACTTCACCCACTTTTAATAATAAAATAATGAAAGACTCATTTACTATATTTTAATAATTAATAAAATTCAAATTTAAAAAATAGAATAAAAATTAATCAATTTAGGTTGTTACATACACCCACCCTTCAAGAAACTTCATCCCGAAGTTAGGGTAATTTACAATACAAGGGTAACAACATACTTCTGGTAGGAAGCCACTTCCAATAAAGATCAGCAGCAGTACTGGGCATGGAGGGATCGGCTGAATAGAGATGTATCCGTGAAGGAATGCACTGAGGCATTTCAATCATTTCATGTTGAAGACTTCTTTCGCCAACATCGGCCGCTAATCTGTGTTCATCAGATAGCCACTTCACTGTTCAATTATTCACTGTCTCGATTCATTACATCACTGTGTTTGAGCATGATCGTAGCCAACACATTTGGTTCTTTTGCATGGGTTATTATTTTGCTCCTCGATGGATTTCTTTTCTTTTTTTTCTTGACATGACATCTATTGTAACAGATATCAAAATCGATTGTCCTGCCCAAGGTCCAAGAACGATCAAACCAACGAAATTGCAGGCATTTATGGATGGCTATATGAGCAATGTCGGAGGGTGAATATATATTAACTGGAGAAGTACCAGAGTCTTCTGCATTTTACCATTATGGTCTAGCCATGGAGTTTCTTGACTGCAAAGATAATTTCTGAGTCTCCCACTAGAGTTGGAACAAAATGGCATCTTCAAATCTTGGACTTGGGACATAATTATCTAGGCCAATGGTCAGATATACAGGTTCTTGGCAGTCTGCACGAATTAAGAAACCTAAATTTACATAGGAATCCTATATGTGAAGAAAAACAATATCAAGAGAAGGTCCAAGAATTACTTCCAAAGATGCAGATTCTCAATGCACATCCAATTGTGGATATCCAAAAGCATCAGAACACAAACATGATGTCATCGAAAAGAAACAATCCAATCAGAGAAGGTCAAGAAGATGCCATTGAGGATGCCAATGACACAAGAAAGAGGGTAATACCTCCTCAGAGTAAGGGAATTGAGGATAAAGTTAAAAAGGAACAGAAAACAAGCCTCAGGTTCTTGAAGCAAGCGACAGTGCCCCATCTCAGAATGTATATCCATTTAGCAGTTCTCGATGGAGTTACGGGTGTACGTTAACCGCATTAGGGAGAATCTATGGAAGTGGCAGACCAGACCTCCAAGAATATGACATTCCAGAGCTATCGAGGGTTAAGGATCACTTTCAAACAATGGATAAGTTTCATTCTGGCATTGGCAACGATGGAAATTCATCTCTCAAGACAAATGATTATGCAAGAGGAGACATCGGACTTTCCAGTGGGTTGCCAAGAATTCCACAGCACTTCTGTTTTGCCAAAAAAGAAGAGAATTTCTTAAAATACCATGAATCCTTGAGGCAATCCAATAGTGAAACAAGCATGTCTCTAGTCCCCTCGTTGGATGCCAAAAGAACTTATTCTCTTATTCCCCTACAGCAGTAGTAGCAAATACCATTGACAAAACGATGATCTTGATGTGTATCCGTTTTTTAAACCCTGCATTTGATGTTGTTTTTTAAAATCCAATTTCATTATGGCTTCGCAAGGCTTGGTGTATGATTTAGATACCCAATGGTTATTCCAAGGTTATGTGGGTTGAACATGTAGAAGTCGACGAGAGGGCTATGCATCATATTTACGATAAGTTGGTAAGCAGTGGTATGGCTTTCGGCGCAAAACGATGGCTATCAACTCTGGAAAGGCAGTGTGAACGTTTGGCGAGTATGCTAGCTGGCAACATACCTGCATTGTGGTAAAGGAATAAGGTTCTCCCAGATTCCCAAGGAGATGGGTTCAACGACGACATGCTGGATTCGATAACGGATTGCAAACATTCTATGCAGACTGACAATTCGGCCAAAATTTCGGGGGAGACCATTGGAGGTGAAACCCTATTTTGGCAGGGTGGACGTGTTCGTAGCTGCATGATTCCCTGGTAGTGAAGGGCAGAGCGTAACGGATACTGTATTCATGGATTCAGCGGAAAATTTGACTGTGCAAGCGGTTGTTATGCAGTCGTTTGTCTAGAAGGAGAAAACTCTAATTCATCCAGAGATGTCCGGGTGGTTGCAAGTATATCTCTGAAAGTAACGGTTGCATGCCAAGGTGCCGATACGGACTTTTCCGTAAAATGAACAATGACTACAAGCAGTTGGGCCTTTATCACCTTGTGATGCTCGGAATTCTCATGTTTCCACTTGTTTCCCTTCGGGCGACAAAGGATGGAAATTCCTGTCCAATTTCTGTGTTCATTAAGATGCCCGAAAAGAATCTTTTCTAGACGTCGCGTTATTGTATGCAGTCACTGGTCGTGTGACAACGAAGGCTGATGTTTTCAGTTATGGAGTGATACTTATGGAACTCATAACAGGCAAAAGAGCTTTGGATGAAACACAGCCCGAGGAGAGTGTTCATATGGTAACATGGTTTAGACGGATGCATATCAGTAAAGAAACCTTTAGGAATGCAATTGACAAGGCTCTGGAAGTCACAGATGAGACATTCAAGAGAATTTGCACTGTTGCAGAACTAGCAGGTCACTGCACTGCGCGGGAACCATACCAGCGACTGGATATGGGTCATGCTATAATTGTGCTATCTCCTTTGGTTGAGCAATGGAAACCTAGTGATCCAGATGATGAAGATTGCTATGGAATAGATCGGGACATGACTCTGCCTCAGGCATTGAAAAAATGGCAGGCCTTTGAGGACTCTAATGTAGATGAATCTATAAGAAGCATGGACAATACACAGTCCAGTATCCCCACAAGACCTTCTGGGTTTGCAGATTCCTTCATCGCAGTAGATGGCTGATAATCAGCCTTATGAAAATTCAAAGCGCAATTATAAAAATCGGGGGCATGATAGAGAAGCCATAGGGTGCTTTGATATATTTGGCTATCCAAGAGTGTTGGATGGAACAAGTTACATTCCTAGAAAATGTTTGTTTCAAGTTTTTGGTGGTAGGAGTTGGTGTTGTTTCTGACAACGGTAATGAATTCTCCAGTTTCAAATAGCTCTCCATATTTTAAGGAGTGGAACACCAGACATGAGATGATGATTATGGCTCCAGATGCCTTGGCTATCACTGAACCGATATATGTTCAAAGGAATATCAATGAGTTTTCTCATTTTTAAATGCCCGCACTGCAATATCAACTCCCACGGGGAGCTAGGATTGGCCTTGTGCTCGGGTATTGTTTCAACTTTCTGGTACAGGTTTGAAGCAAGATCCGACCAAGAGTTGTTGAGAACTAGTATCCAGAAAGCTGCAGTAGGATTGCAACATCGTTGGTGGAGCTGGAAGAAGAAAAACATTTCAAGTACCTTGGCGAAAGGTCTTGGAAGTTGAGAGCAAACTCTCTGATATATTGTATGATCCACTTCTATGATGGAGCTGGAACTGGTGATAAGGATGTTAGTAACAATGCTATAGAAACTTTCTCTCAAGCACGGTATTCGATGGACTTTATTGATGATTCAGATGAAGGAGCCAAATTAGTGAGTTTAGCAATCGATAAAGCATTCTATATTGTCAACAACATCTGGAAAAAAGATTCAGAGAAGTTAATTCAATCGATAATTTAGTATGCTTATCGGCAAATGTCATTGTTCATTGCATTGACAACAAGATAGACAATGCACTAATAAAAAATTGCAGTGAATGGGCGAAGGAGGGGAGAACCCTCGAGGAAATACAATCACCAGTTCAATAAACTCGACCAGATTATATTACTGCAGTGAAGGCATCTGGCTAGATGGTTAACAGAAAGTTGGTCAATTCTGAAGCAAAACCGCAGCTTTCAAGTGCCAAGGAAGGAATGACGAGTGGTCAAACGATTAGTAACGGTTCCAGGAGCTGGCAGATGCGCCTGGTAGTTGCAGAATGCCATGAAGACGAACCGATTCAGATTCCTAGAAGACAAAGAGTTTTATTTTTTTGTTTAAAAGACTGATGTATGTAACATTCAGGTAGGGGGGGGCGCATGAGCGCAGGACTGAAAAAACTTCTTTCGAAGAGAGTTTCATTGTAATGACTGAGTTTTTGTAAACCATACTGGAGTAATAAAGATGATTTTTGCTTGCGACTGTGAGATTCATCACAGTCGATTTCTTTCAGCATGTTTTTTTTCTTTTCAGCTGTGTTAAATCTGTTTGGACTGCATTTATGTGTTCTTTACTCGCAGTTGATATTGTCTTTACCATAGCTTTATGTCTTCCTTAATCCATCACGACTGCATTACATTTTGTTTTCTTCTGACCGATGGGCTTCGTTATACTTTAGTACGACCACTACTATAACGAAAGGATTTGAGTTTTCTGTATTTGTTTATTGCCTTTCCTCTGCACCAGCTATCAGCTGTGTAAGACCAGTATGCATTTTCAAAACTCTGCATATATCCTTTGCTATGTTGGCCTTTCCTTTTTCTTTCCGCTACCGCATCATGATTAATCAAAACGCTGAAAGATAGACTTACTTTACCTCACTTTTCGCAAGTTATTTAATCTCCGCTATTATCTCTTTTCTTTGGTTTTCATTTGACTCCATGCCCAATGGACTTTTTCCTTGGTTTAACCCTCAAACCCCACAAATCCAAGACCATCTTTTACCCATAAATATGCCCACCTTTTTCACGCTACTTAAATTCCTATTGTGACATTGTTCGAGAGATCCCTCTCGGGTTGGAAGGGGCAGCTCCCAATCCAAAGTGGTTCGAGGTTGCCTCGGGATTGATTTGCTGCAGCCCATTTCAGTTTCGAGTGTCAACAACATCAAAGGTGGGTGGATACGGATTATTGGATGTCTTCTCTCATGTATACCCAGAATACCATCTCGTGAACGGTTTCTTAGGTCACAAGTGGAACAAGCCAACCTCGAGCAGTATTGGCTCCTTATTTGGCAAGAATACATTAGTTGTATATATTCTAAATCACGCGAAATATTTTCACATAGGTGCAGCCTACAGGCAACGACTTGGTGTTGCAGTTTTGCTTGGATACACAGTTTTCTTCAACTTTCTCTTTACCTTCGTGTTATCTTACATCAAACCTCTAGGCAAAGCCCAGGTGTTCATTTTATTATGGAGCTAATCCAGAATGTTGAGGAAAACAACTATGCACCTGATGTAGATCCATCGTTGGAATTTGCTTTCTTGAAGTTAGGGGGTTTTACATTCTCTTAAGTTTTAAAATTATTAGCTGAGGGGTTTAAACCTAAAACAAAGTTGCGCTTGTAACAACCCAAATTGGATGTAGACCTTGCAGACCATGTTGGCACAAAGACAAAATCCCAGTGTTGTGGGTGGTGAAGCCCAGGTTTCAGTTTTGAAACCAGGCTCTGATACCATGTGTAAGGCCTGTCCAAATAGAGCCTTAAAAAAACATAGAATTTCTATCATAATTCATTTTCTGTTTTCTATTCATCATAATAAAAATTCACTATTCAGTAGAATTTTAAAAAAATGAGCAGCATGATAATAACTACCTCAAACTGGTATTGTTCTCCAACTCTGTCCAAGTCGAAGCTCTGCCCAAAACTAACTAACCTCTCAGTCAGCTAGGAACAGCCTATCCGACTCCCTAGCCCTAAGATTCCTTTCGGTTTCCTGGCCCCCGAGCCCAAAATTCCCAGCAACAGGTGCCCTCTGTGAAAGTCCTCAAGCAATCTCCTCAAGTAAAACCAACAATCCAGATGCAGTCCAAAACTGCTTTTCCCTCCACCTTCTCCCTCTATCTTTCAAAAAATCTCAAACCAAAATAAAAATGAGATCCTCTTCCAAGTGCTCCCCTCCTCTCTCAAGTCCCCCTCATTAATCCCCCAACAACCTTATCTTCCCATTAATTCCCCAACAACCTTATCCCCCCATTAATTACTCACCCACTTTTAATAATAAAATAATGAAAGACTCATTTACTATATTTTAATAATTAATAAAATTCAAATTTAAAAATTAGGATAAAAATTAATCAATTTGGGTTGTTACAGTGTATTCATGGAAAAGCAAATGTCTGGTCAAGTATTTACCAAATACATCAATGACCCAATCAACTGTCGATATAGTGATAGATCCACTGGATCAGAATCTGGATCTTTTACTTTTCTTATATCCGTAGTCATAGGAGTATCCATGGATTTGCAATCCATCATTCCAAACTTCTGAAGGATATTTATTGCGTACTTTCCTTGACCAAGGAATACTTCACCACGCTTCTGCCATACTTTTAGTCCCAAGTAATAATGCATGAGACCTAGATCTTTCATATCAAATTCAAAAGCTAGTTCCTTTTTTCATTGGATGATAAGAGACTCTTCACCTGTTATGAATAGATCATCAACATAAAATAGTAGAATCACAGGTGCATTTTCCATGACTTTGTAGTAAAGGTTTGGATCTGCATGACTCTTGGAGAAACCAAGTCTCGTTAGATAGCTATCCATTCTGTCATACCAAGACCTTGGAGCTTGCTTGAGTCCATATAAAGCTTTCTTTAATCTACACACGTGAGTGTATCTGGAATGTACCTCAAACCCTTAAGGTTGTTCAATATATACTTCTTCTTCGATTGCTCCATTGAGGAAAGTTGTCTTTACATCCATCTTATGTAAGTTCCATCCCATGGAAGCAGCAAAAGATATGATAGCTCTAATGGAAGTATATCTAGCTACTGGAGCAAATGTTTCGTCATACTCTTCTCCCTCCTTTTGGGAGAACCCTCTAGCTACAAATCTTGCTTTGTATTTATCCACACTTTCATATGTTTCATGTTTGATCTTGTATACCCATTTTGAAGTTACCACTGATTTTTCTTTAGGTCTAGGTACGATTTCTCATACATCGTTTTTCATAATGGATTGGTGTTCTTCCATCATAGCTTCTTTCCATTGTCCCTTTTGAACTGCTACTTCGAATGTGGTAGGTTCTTCATCTAGAATCTTCATCATATACGCTGCATAGCTTGAGTATCTTTTAGGCTTCTTACTTTTTTTTAATGTTCCTTCGGGAAACTTAAGTCTTTTTGCGTCTTGTAAAGTAGCTTCAAGCCAAGTTGGTCGTTTCCTGGTCTTAGGTATGTTGTCTGAATCAATGGTATCACAAGGTTACATAGGATGATCAGGTTGTTCTTTTTTGTCATCTTGGTTTTTTGTGCTTTCTTCAGTAGATTCTTCATTCTCTTCTTCTTCTATCATTTCTTCTATAGATTTCTTGAAATCCATCTTTTCATTGAATGTCACGTCTCTGCTGAATTCGATCTTATGTTGTTCCGGAATATAGATTTTATAAGCCTTGGATGAATCGCTATATCCCACAAATATCCCCTTCTTTCCTGAGGGTTCTAGTTTATTCATTTTATCCTTGAGAATGTGAGAGTAAACAGGACATCCAAATATTCTTAGGTTTTCCATATTAGGTTTCTTACCTGAGAAAGATTCTTCTGGAGTTATGTTCTTCAATATACGGTGAGGACTTTTGTTCTGCACATATATTGTTGTCATGGCTGCTTCTCCCCACAAGAACATGGATATACCTTGATCATTTAGTAGTGATTTTAGGGTTTCTTCAATAGATCTATTATTTCTTTCTGCTACGCCATTTTGTTGAGGATTATGAGGAACAATTAGCTCCCTCCTAATCCCTATCGATTTCCAGAATGCAACGAATTCCTTTGATGTGTATTCTCCTCCATTATCTGTTCTTGAGGTCTTGATCTTCTTGTTCGTGAGGTTTTCTATCTCTGCTTTGAATTCTTGAAACTTGTTGAATACTTCGTCTTTTGTCTTCAGTAGATACAACCAAGTATTTCTTGAATAATCATCTATGAAGATTACATAGTAAAGAGATCCTCCTAGAGATCTGACTGGCATTGGACCGCAAACATCTGAGTGTATTAGATCTAGAATCTCCTTATATCTATTGTTGTTGCTTGGAAATGGTTTCTTGATATTATTTCCAAGAGCACAACCTTTGCAAATTCCTTCATGTGTAGATTGTAATTCTGGTATTCCTTCAACCATCTTTCTGAGAAAAGGTAATGCTTGATAATTAATGTGAGTGTACCTTCTATGCCAAAGTTCATTGGGATTGACTTTGTCATGTATGAGAGCTTCTTCATTTTGTTCTAGTAGTCTATACAGATTTCCTTCATGACTTCCAATAACCCTAGCGTTCTCTATGATGGAGTCTTTATGCCATGATAACACTTTTCCATCTACGAAAGCTATTATGTTTCCTTTGTCTTCTAGGCAAGATATGGATAAAAGATTATTTTCTAAACCAGGTACATATAAAACATTGCTTAAGTGAACATTGTTACATGTTTTCAACTTGACGAAGGCTTGTCCAAATCCTTCGACTGGGTAAGTGCTTTTATCTCCAAGCTCTACCTTGTACGATGTCTTCTTCTCATTTAGAATTGAGAGTCTAGTTTGATCTCCCGTCATGTGCCTAGAAGCTCCACTATCGATTATCCACATGTCATCTTCAATCGTTCCAGTGAGTACTAAGTAGTGTAGAAGATTGATCTTTTCACTCATGTCTTTGGTTGACTGGTAGCTGGTCATGCCTTGATCCAAAACTTCAACTCTAACCTTTTTGTCTTCTGAGAGAGCCAAAAGGTGTGTTGAACTAGGGTACATCTAAATATCTTTTCCTTGAGCGAGATGCTCCATCACAAGGTGTTGAATCTAAGATTTAGGGTTTCTGCAACTGCTCCTGCTAGTAACCCTAACAGCAGTGTCTTGGAAGTTGCTCCTGCTAGTAAACCTAGCGGTAGTTCTCCAGTGAGCTCAATATCCTAATGGCTATGTTCCCTTCCAACGTTTAGACTGAATGAAGGAGGTGTGGGCCCATAACTTGTTAGAATATGAAAGGATGTGCTCGTTTTAGCATTGACAATATCACTATTGTCACCCAACCATAGGCCGAAGCCACCCTCCGAGCATATTGACCTTGACAGTGAGAAGAATCCTGGTAGAAATACAATAGCCAAGCAAGGCTAATGCACCAAGCAAGAAAGTAACCAAAGCTGATCAGATAGTCCAAACCAAAACTGGTGCAACACCTTCCCTAGAACTTGTGCACAAGACTGCCAGACTGCAGTGTGCACAAGTGACTTCTACAATTTAGAGAATGTGACAAACCCACTTTAATTTTCCCTTGTCCCTTTAAACTTTACCCAAGTGACTTCTTCTATTGATTGACCTAGAGAGAGGGGTAGGTTTTCACCATATATTTTTTCCCTTCATCAACCAACTAGGTCCTGGGACATCTCCCTTGGAGTGAGGCTCTCCTCCTCCTAAAGAGAAAGAGGTACCTTATTGGGGTGACAGTGATAGGGTTACCTCCGTTTTACGTCAATCTAAGCCTACTTGTCTTTAGGCTTTGGGAAAGTATAGATTGTGCGATAACATTTTTGGTGTCGTTGTCGGGGAACATCCAGTCAATCTTCCTTGAACAACATTTTTCGGTAAGCCTTTATCCAAAGCCTTCATTCACAAAACTTACCTGGCGACTCCACTGAGCATGATCCCCTCATCCCTTTGATAATCTCAAGAATATTATCTGGCGACTCCACAAAGTTCAGGGAGATATATCAATGCTCTGAAGTCTTACAAAAGAAAGCCTCCCTGAAACTCTCATGTAGTAAAATAATTATTTAGAGGTAATCTTCCCTTAAACACAATGTCTAACACTCAAACTCAAACCCATAATCCAAATCAAGTTAATAACCAAAAGCAATGGTCATCCAAAAATTTTAAGCCGCTAGACATGACAAACATTCCAGGATACCCTCGACAAATGCCCCCTAGGTATGAGAAGTGGTTGCCTAATTTCACTGGTAATGATGTAGTCAGCGTTGAGGACCATATGAGCAATTTATGGGCCTTTTTCCAACTCCATCCCATTAGTGATGACGTTGAAGACTTGGCAATGAAGTTGTTTTCTACTACCCTCTATGATAGCGCTAGAAGATGGTATAACGGTCTTCCTGATGCTAGTATTACATCTATGGATAAATTAGAGGAAGAATTCCTCAAAAGATGGAGTGTCAAGGAAGACCCCAACATGTTGCTAACAAGGCTTAACAACATCATAAAGGTTGAGAATGAAACTATTAGGGAATTTCATGATAAATTTGAGAGGCTAGTACAACATATCTCAACAAACCACCACCCTTCAAACAACTTTCTTCTCTTGCTTTACACCAAAGCCTTTACAGGACAAATGGGTTTCCTTATTAGAGACAAAGCTCCTAAAACAATCCAAAAAACCCATGAGATGGCTATGAAGATTGAAAATAACCTATCATCATCCAAGGTAGAACCTTTCTTTGCCCCAAGAGTCAAGATGGATGCTAAATCCAAAGTAGTCCACAATGTTGAGGCTGCCTCAGATATTGGCGCTAGCTTGGCAAAGCTACAATTGGTTGTAGATGGCATGGTAAAAACCCAAGAGTTAATGATGAATAGGATTGTCAACCTAGAAAGAGCCCAACAACAAGCTCCTAGACCTCCTTATAAGGGGCAATTCCAAAGGGGTGGTCAAGGTTTCAAGTCCAAGAACAATCAAGAGGTCCCTAACACTTTAGCCCCCACAAACATAGTTGAGGAGAACCCATGGTGTTTTTAATGCAGAGAATCACATTGGGAACATGAATTCCCTCTAAATAATGGTGAACATGATCAAGTCAATGTTATCAACCATACCATTGAAGAGCCACAATATTGCCTTAATATCACACCTAAAGAACATGAAGAAGGCATAAAAGAAGCAACCAAGAAAGCTAAGATGGAGGTAATCAATAGCCTTGATCAAGAGTCGAGAGAGAGGATGAAAAAACAAGAATTCCAAGTGTATACTAGGCAAAAGAAAATGAACCAACCTCCCTCTACTAGACCTACAGCTTCACAACCAAAACCTCCACCTATGAACATACTCCTTCCTAAGACTTCTTCTAAGACTAACAAGGTTGACTTAAATTTTGACTTGGAAGGCGCATTGGCCAAAATGCATGTAACCATCCCGTTGAAGGAAATTATCAAGGTTCCATCCATGAAATAAAGGTTTGAAAAGTTTTTCAATGTGTTTGATGAACCAATAGACCCTCCTATTATGTTACAAGCAGATCATTTCAGGGTTCAATACGATGGACACCCACCTTTCTTTATGTCATTGCTAGTAAATAACAAATGTCTCAACAACTATATGCTTGACTCAAGAGCAGGTGCCAACATGATGTCTTTGAAAGTTATGGAGCAACTAGGCCTAAAGGCTACATGGGCTTATAGAAATGTGTGTGGTTTTGAATCCAAGGCTATACCTACTCATGGGGTAGTTGAGAACGTTGAAGTACACCTTGGTAAATACCCTGAGAGAGTGATCCATATGGATGTTGTGGTGGTAGATGTCCCTGATGTCTGGGGCATGCTTTTGTATAGGAAGTTCATTGCAATGTTGGGTGGCACATTAGAGATGGATTTAAGTTATATCAACGTGCCTATGAAAAATGGGACGATTGCACGCCTTCCAAATATTCCAATGGCCAAGGTTCATGTACAAGAGATTGGCAATGATACTAAGATCAATGAAACACATGAGCCAATTAAGAAAAGCCTTCCTACGTTTTCTCCAAAAGATTTTCCTTTCACCACATAGGAGGATTTTGATGAGATACAATGGCCAAAGAGAAAAGAGTATCAACAACTCTTAGATAAATATAAGGACAAGGAAGTTGGCTCTGTCGAATTATTAAAGAAATGGGATAATGATATATTGATTAAACCAAGCCAACAAGAAGTCCTTACATTTGAATCCCACCCTCCTCCCTCAAGACAATACACCAGGGTGATCCAGGGAACAACGAAGTTTGAAGCTAAAGAATATCCAGAGGGAGACACGATATGGATGTGGGACAACAAGAAGGGTGAGCCTAACAATGTTAAGGGGAATGCACAATTTTGGCTTGGACCCTTCAAAATCAGAATGAAGTCAATTAACGATGCCTACTATTTATCTACGCTTGAAGGGAGGAAACGTCCATTACCAGTTAGTGGACGCCTCCTCAAACCCCACCATGGGGCAGAGACTTGACTTCACAGGTAAGTACAGGTAAGTTAGACTAGGTAGGAATTTGCATCCATTGTATATACCATTTTCATATCATGGTAGCATAGTTGTAGTTGCATTTTCATATTGTATCATTTCATTATGTATATATGTATGCTCATAATCATATGCTAGACTATAGATGCGTTTATTGATTTATTTTACCATATATGAACGAGGGGTGATATCACCACCCTAGGGATTACCGATATATTTTGTTGAGATTTAGCAGGCACAGGTCATACCAGAGATGTTGAGGTTATCATGCGCTCTACAGTGAGCATATGTCTCGAAGTTGGAGCCAGATGTTATCCCCTAGCCTAGGGATAACTAAGGAGATCACGTCTCGAGGCCCACAGGTCCTAGACATGGAGTACCGAGAGCCAGACGACTTGAGCATGGCCCTGGAGGGGCCCTCTTTTCTTCAGTGAAGTCTACATATCACCAGCAGCAATATCCATCACACCAGTCTGGTCCTGAAGTAGCAGTGAGTCTTGCTCCATGAAGTAATGAGTCTGGGTATCATGGTATGTATCACTCTGATTTTTGAAGCACTTGAACATGTTGTATTGAATCCTTCTTCATTTCATGATGTTTTCTTGGAAATTATGCTCTTTGCCTTGTTCATACCTGGAAGGGTGACATGGTGCCCTACTAAGTTGATTTTCTTTTAGGATGGGTTGCTACCAGTTGGATCTATGAAAAGTCATTGTTTGTTCCCTCCATACTTACCACTTTCCATCTTTATTCCTTTCATCTTCCCTATCCTTGTTTGGGAATTGGGATCAGCTACACTAGAAAGAGTTGTACCTTACCTTGTGGGAAGAAGGGGCTAAAGGCCCAAAGGGTAAAAGTAGCTGGAAAGATTTAAGAGCCAATGTTGAAACCTTCGAGATGATTCGCCCAGGGATCCCTGAGAAAGCAGTGAAAAGCTTCTCAGTAAGAAAAGGGGACCCATAAGATAAGACAAACACTCAAGGTACTATTTGATGGATAGGAGGTCTCATCACGAGCCGGCCTATTATGACCATAGGCATGTAGCGGTATGACACTACCACCTATCTGGTCACCAAGCCAGGGTAGTGGTTCTTGGTGGCATAGTCAAGAGAAAGGCGATCTCATCACAAGCCAACCTTCTCATTTTCGTGAAATTTTTGTGGATAACGTTGTCACCTTTGGTCATCAATCCAAGATAGTGGCCCTCAACTATTCCCTTGAAGCACAAGAGCGAAAGATCAAAATAAATAAAGCTAAAAGTAAAAGTCAATGAATGGGCTAGGAAACAATTGCATTTATGACAAGGTACAACTCGCCCTCTACAAAGGCACCCACGGGTAAGACTTTACATTTCCCTATTATTACATGCACCCCATGCCCAAATATTTACCCCATGCCACCTCATACACTTACATGACTTGGACTAGATCCCACCTGGGAAACACCCCAAACTTAAGAGAGGTTAGCCCAATAGGACACCCTGAGACCTTCTCCAAACCTAACTTGTCAAATTGCATAACATCTTTGAGCATTTGTTTGGGTTAAGGGGGGTTTGATGCACATGTTTGGGTAATTTAATTATTGGATGTGATTTACATGCTATGATCCCTGTGACTTATGAACCTCTGGAGGGCGTACTTGTTGTTGTTGCAAGACCTTGCTTGGTGGACAAGTACACATGAGGGAATAATTAGCTTGAACCTTCATGGGGGCTTAAAGCCCACAGATGGAGGTTGAAACCCTAGCCAAGGGTAAGAAGAGATTGAAGACTTGCACCGGGAGAAAGAAGGGTGTTGCCTTTGGAGGCACCCCGACAGACCTAGACCTAGGTGACCTTTCTCTTCCCACATGAATGTTATCCCTTGAGGGCCTTGGACATCTCCATGATATCCCTAGACATCATCCAAAGCTAGGGTTTCATCTTTGGAGGCATTTGTGAGCCTCATGGCACGTGTGGGCATCATTTAGGGCCTCTGGAGGCCAAGCACCTAACTTTCTCAACTCAACGTTCCACATATGGGGTTCAACGTCACCCTAGAGGGGCATGACGTCACCCTTGGAGGTGTTTCTAAATGAAATTTTAGTTTAATTATGTCAAAATTGAGTTTTTGTTGTAAACTAGCCAAGTCGACCTTGTTTTTTACCTAAAAATGAATTAAAGGTCAAAATTTTGTATAAATAAACATAAAGTACTCTCAGTTTTATCATCACAACTTGTCATTGGAGACAAGAGGTCTGAAATTTGCACCCTATTAGGGTTATTAGCTGAAATTGTGAGGCGTCACTCTTGTTTAAGGCTCATTTTTGCAACTTGGATCAATTTTTGAAGTTTAATGGTGATCTTGCATGGTATTCTCATGATTATTCTTGGTGCAAGTAAGTAAAATCTGCATTTTTTCACCTATTGAATGATTTATTGTATGGTTTTATTTGCTCATACAAGATTATGAAATTGCATTGTGTATTTAATGCTTGAAGTAAAAAACTTAATTTGTTATTTTCTTACTTTTTATTTGCCAAGCTTTTCACTAAATTAATCCAGTAACTAGTGAAACCCTAGAGCCCTAAATTGCTAGCACTCTAAGGGTTTTGTACTTGGTTATTGTTGCATAAGTTTTACTCCATAAAAAGTCTAAGGAGAGCAAGGTGCTAGGGCCTAGAAGTGCCTACACCCTAGAATCAAGATCTAGGAGGACTTAAGTTACTACTTCTCCTAGACTTTTTTCCTCTTAGACTTTTGTTCATCATCATCAATTTGCAGCCTTGGAAGAAGTCATCTTCCTTGACTCCATTACCCTTGAAGGAACTACTCCTCTTCTCTTACTTTTTGACAAGACTCAACTCAAACTCTTTCACTTCATACTCTACTAATATACTAACCTAGCATAGATTACTAACTACTAAGTAAGTTGTTGCTAACATCATTGTTACAGCCTCTTCTTAGCAACTTTATCAAGCCCATTAACTAAGTAAACCATCCCAGAAATTGCACAAGCCAAAGCATTCTCACTTTGAAGCTTTAAACTATCCTAGCTATTGTTCTAAAGGTACATTTATGAGGTTGTTATAAATTACTTTGTTGCTGTTATAACTGTTGCTACAGCCACATTTTGCAGCCCTTATCAGCCCATGCTAACAACACAACTACCCGGAAACTTGTGCTAGGCAAATTGCTACCATTGAGTGTTAAAAGTGTTTTATTGCCTTAGAAAAGTACTTTTTTCTGAAGTGGTTTGTTGCTGTTGTAGCTATTAATTTGTTGTTGTTATAAACACTTTGGCAGCCCCCTTTTTTTAATTCATTTATTGACTTGTATTGAAAATTGTGAGTGACAAAGCATTATCAAGTTTGCAAGACTCTTGTATCTTTTCCTTGTCATCATAACTTGCAACTTTCAAGATACATTGTTGCTACCGTAATCTCATCTTTATTGTATAATAACTTGTTCTAGCGGCACATAATTTGTTTAAGAAGTCATTGAATATAATTGTTGCTACTAACGTTTGATGTTTCATTGGTAAAGGGCAGGTACAAACCCACTTTCATTTTCCCTTGTCCCTTTAAACTTTACCCATGTGACTCCTTCTGTTGAGTGACCTAGAGAGAGGGGTGGCTTTTCACCGTATCTTTTTGCCCTTCATCAACCAACTAGGTCCTGGGAAGTCTCCCTTGGGGTGAGGTTCTCCTCCTAAAGAGAAAGAGCTACCTTATTGGGGTGACAGTGATAGGATTACTTCTGTGTTACGTCAATCTAAGCCTACTTGCCTTCAAGCTTTGGGCAAATATAGATTGTGCGATAACAAAGACTAAGAGAGAGAGAAGACTAGTGCACACTCCTCTCCAAGGTCACATCTCTACACAAGAGTGAAAATAAGAATGGGTGAATGATGTTAATGAGATCATCTCCAACATCTCCTCCACAAGAGAGAACTCCTAACCAAGATGTCATATTTCCCTTCCATGGCTTCTCTAGGGTTTCCTCGTGAACTCGTGAACCCTAGAAAATCACTCGAAAGAAGACAATTACAAAGAGAAGAGTACAACAACGATGATAATGAAAGGACTCTCTCCTTACTCTATATATATGAGAGGTAAGGGAGGCCAACAATACAATGTAGACTCAAGCCGTTACAAGCAACCTATAACAAACACTTGTAGGTCCACACAAGTGATGTGCTCCACTCCAAGGTACACGTCATGCTCCAAGGTGATGTTGTACATAATAAGAGCTCAGCTCCAAGATGATGTAGCTACACAATGTATGTCCACACCTCTTCAACACAAGCCTCCATGGACTCTATCGATCCTCCTAAGCCATGTATTCCATTAGCTCAGTGGTGCCTACAAGAACATTGTTGCAACCTAGGCATCCCCAAGCCAACTCCAAGCCTCCAAGWAAGAATCCAAACAACACCATGTTGCCTAGGCTTGATGCCCTCCTCTAAGATGCACAATTCTTGTCCTCCCGAGTAGGGCATTCTCTAAGCAAGTTAACCTCTGTGTGGCCATCATGAAGGGCACCCACCCACTTGTCAAGAGAACTTCAATGCCCTAGGGAAGAATACCAAGCTAGCACCTGACTAAGGTCAAGCAATCTCTGAGCAAGATGTTTTCACCATGCAAATCCATCACAAACCATCTCCCATGCGCCAATCCATCGCAGGCCATCCAAGGGCTAAACATACACCATGTACCCCAAATCTCATGAAGCACACCAAACATGGTGTAAACACTTTCAGAGTAAATCGAAAACTAGCATTCCTTAACAAAATTACCGAGATTTAAATTGCCAAACGTTGGTTTATTGTTAAAGAGCTTGCTGGAATCATAGAAACTCTGAAAAACTCGCATGGCCAAAAGTCGAAATCAATGAGAGTGCTTGAAAAGGGGCTCTCATGCCAATGCAATAAACAATAGTTCATGTATGGGAAAATATCCAACAAAGGATGGACAAAGTTGAAATCCATATGGAATAAATATATAATAGATAAATTGAATGAATGAGATTGATTTACAATGAGCCTTCTGATGATACACGTATATGCATTGACTAGCCACAAAGGTGAATGGTTGTGTTCCTTAATTTTATTATTTTGTATTCTGTGAAAAAAGTCACAATTCTTTTATGTCAAGAAGAAATGGTGAAATACATTTAACATGTGTCTAAGAACACAAGCCAAAAAGAGACACTATAACTTGTGCCCTGATAATAACAAGTATATTGAATTGAAAACCTTATTTCTCTGAAGCTAAATGTTACAGTGTAGTTTTCAACAAGTTCCAAAATTGAAACCAAAGTAAGAAATCTTGACCACCACTGACCATGCAACTAAACATCAACAAAAACAAATAATAAATGTCCATTTCAACAAGACTATCAACAATTAAACAAATATTTATCTCACGGGAAGGACAACAATTTCAGTGTCCTTTGACTTAGTGACCTCAAGTAGATCTACATGAACATTCACTGCCTACTTTGACTGACCTTCTACAATACCATTTAGTTTTCTAAAACTATTCCTGCATGTGAAGTTATCCAATCTGTCCAACTGCACCTTTACCTTACGAATAAGATGCTCCAAGCCTAGATTTAGATTCCTCCAATAATACATTCCACTACCAGCTTTGAATCCCCAAAGATATGTGAATCTAATATGCCCCTTTCTGCTACTAAACCCACCAAGATGAGTATGGCATTAACCTCTGCCATGTTATCATTGCCATACCCCAAACTGCATGCAAATGAAACAAAATGAAACTCTGAAAGATACAAAATCCTTCCAACTCCACACTTGCCCGGACTTCCCTCAGAAGCTCCATTAAGAAAACTCGAAGGCCTATATTTATTTAGTTGCAAAGTACCAACCTACCTTGGGGCTTTAACAATTACCCCTTTCTGAAGACCATCAAAGGTATATTGAATCTTATAGAAGACCTGATGAGAATTGATTATCCCCCCATCAAATAACATATCATTTCTCATTCTCCACAAAGTCCAATGGGCAATTAAAGGGAGAGCTTCAAATTCAACTAAAAGTTTTTCCTCCCACCAAGATTTGAGTGTCTCCCCCAAATTTATGCCATTCCAATGTTCAACCCCCCTAGTGAGATTTATAACTACATCCCAGATCTCCATGGAAAATGACAACCAACGAGCATATGAACCACAGAGTCAGATGTACATCTACACAAATGGCACCAACCCAGATCCTAAAAGGATATTTTAAGTCGATTGTCCCATGTTAAAACCTTGCTTGATAGACCCATCCAAAGAAATATCCTAGTCTTTAATGATGCCATGATCTTCCAAACCTTCTACCACCACCATTGCTTGATTTGAACCTGGCCATCAATGAACATTGCCTCATATACTAGCATTGTTGTATAATAACTCCCAGCTAGATTTTCACCCACACTAATTGGTCCTCCTCCTCCTCTCTAAATGTAACATTGTTGGATGTCAATCTTTGAATAAAAACTTTCCACTCCACATCTTCTTGATCCTCCAATCCTAGACCTTTTGCTTCAACCACCTCCTCCCTGGAAAAGAGGAACTTCCAAAGCACCTACATCTAACAAAGATGTTCTATTTAGAGTTATTAGAGAAGATCATAATCCCATAGACAACCTAAATCGTTGCCACCATCAATCCAAGCATCCACCCCTAGTCTAATGTTTTTATCATCTCATACCTTCCACGCAAGCCAATTCCCAACAAGGGGGGAGGTTTGAACCAAAGCTTTATTATTATTATTGTAATTATGATGTAATGTTTATTTATATATTTTATATTCATTACAATTAACTTGGCATTAAGTATTTCAATAGAAATTTAAATTAGTGGGTCAGATATACAGACTTTGATTAGGTTTCTGATGGGGATGATTGGAAATCGACCTCTAGGTACGTGTTTCATCTTGGATCTAGTCTAATTGTTTGGTCTTGGAAAAAGCACTAGGTTGTCTTCTTATTGAACCGCTGAAGTTGAATACAAATGAGCATGGAATGATGACATTGAGGCAGTGTGGATTTGCAACATGGGAGAGCTTGGGTTTCCTCATATGGAATTGACAACGATGTATTGTGACAATCAAAGTGCAATACAAGTGGTTCATAATCCTGTTACACATAGTAAGATGAAGCATATTGAGCTTCATGCACACTATCTCAAATAAACAATACAGGTTAATGTGGTAACTCTTATTATTGTAGATAACCAATACAGGTTAATGTGGTAACTCTTGTTATTGTAGATAACCAATACAGGTTAATGTGGTAACTCTTGTTATTGTAGAACAGATAATCTGATCATAGATATCTTTATGAAGTCATTGATAGAGGCAAAGTTTGTTGAATTTTGGTTTTTGCTTGGGCTTTAGGACACTGTCATTATGGGAGGGTGCTGAGATAATGCCACGTCTTGACCTTCCAAGAAGATGTGTTGAAGGGGGGATGTTGGAATTTGTGAATTAAACCCAAATTGTGGTGTAAGTCAGTGGATCCGCTGAGAAGACAACTTGTCGACTAAGGCATTTCCACTGGTCAGACAAGACCACTAAGCGGTCCCAACCAGGTTGACTGGGTGCAGAAAGGGCTAGGAAATGTGGATTGTCTGACCACTTTGGGCTGACTTGAGTGATCAAAATTGACTGTATCAACCTTGTCTTAAGGAGATTGGCAATGTACCAAAGTGTATAAATAGATGGTCTATGGATCGATATATAATGATGAAAAATTATGTGAATAACGTTCTTGTGTTGCCTAATGTCATAACGGTGTTTCTAAACACTGCCACTTTTAGCTTCGATTTGTTTTCTACTTCTGCAATGCACCTGTGATTTCTAACATTTTATGAGGCTATGGTCCATGCTATGACACCTTCCAATCTGCAAGGCATCCGTTGCATGTTGAAACTTTTTTAACTTTCTAAAATCACCATCTCAGCTGTTTACTGATATACGTTTTACAATGGAAGAGGTATGATCAAACTGATAGTCTGCAAGAAGTGGTATTCAGATGAGATCCATTTCGATTCATTTACCTTGATAACGGAACCAGTACTTCCATTAATGAAAATAATCTTATATGCCTAATTCAATGTAAAGTTTTAGCTGGATGATGCAAATCAAGTAATCAATATTAAAAAATTTACATCTGGTCTGGAAAACAATGGCTTTCCTCATCTGCCCAAATCAGGAACCATTTAGAAATAAATATATTCATATAGAAATGCTAAGCCCATCAGCCCACCAAGCAATAGAATTGCTACTATATCTGCTCTCTGGATTGAGAATTTTGTTAGTAAATAAATCTTATGATTCCCAGCATTTCCACGGAAGCCTCGGGCCATCATTGCCTGTTTAAGAAAATTTCCGTAAGAGCAAATTTTAATACCAAAAGAAGTCAAATATCTCTAGAATCCAACTTTAGCCCAAAAGAAGTCAAATATCTCTAGAATCCAACTTTAGCCCAAAAGAAGTCAAAACTCTTTAGAAGAAAATAAGAATGACAAGGAACAAAGCAAGTGACAGGCATTGCTATTTAACAGAAACTTTCTTATTGCATAAAAAAGAGTAACATTTTGAATCAGTTTGGTGCCATATATTTGTATTTGCAGTCCAGGCTGAGTTACCTGTGAAATATGTTCTGCATGATTAAATAGATTGTTGAAAATGCGCCGTAGGTAAAGAAAGAGAACTGCAAAAGTATGCATGAAATCATCATCTGACTTAATAGGCATACTTATACAAGATAAAGTCAAAAAGTGCAGCTTTGCTTTTTAAATACATAAAGGTAGGCAAATAACTTGATAAGCAAGAAGACAGACAGCAATAATTTTCCTCCACAGCCACCACCAAAGTGATATTGGCGATGAGGATTGAAATTTAGATGTTTATTTACTCACTGTCAACAGTCTCTAACACTGTCAAATTCTTCCATTTTATCCCACGAGCTACGATTCCCAGTGCTATGTTCCGCACCTGTCCAATTTAAGACTATCAATAAACACATTTTAACTCAAGTAGAATCTGCTAAAATCACTAGAAGAACAACCACAGGAATACATTCTGATGGAAAAAATGCGGATCAAACCATTAAATCAAGTTGAGGATTACCTCATCAAACACAAGGCTGATAAACCGAAGAGAAAGTAAGAGTGTGAGAACTATTTCATCCACTGGAGCTCCTACATGCGCTAAAGGCAGCAGATACCACCGTAAACCAGCAGCCAGCTGTTCAGGCATTGTTGTTGTCAGGCAAAGGCTTGCACTTTGCAAGACCTGTAAAGAGAATTGAAAACATATATTCAACATCTGAATCAGCTTTATGATTCCATCATTAAATTCATGTTGAAAAACAATAGCTAAAATATACAAACTGTAAAAAGGAGTTATGAGAATGATTGATTTAAAGCCCTTCCACAGCTTGAAGAAATCCTCATTATGATACACTGCATTGGGAATAAGCAGTTGAGAAAAAACATAAGTGCAAATTTAAATGTGAAGATTCCGTGTACGTGTAGGAGGAAAGAGAGGTAGTAACCTATTTGGAAAACAATATGACAGGTGTGAACATGTATTCAAAGCAACACAACTGGTAGTAACATGTATTGAAATATACCTTAATGTAGTTGCCATTAACTAGTTAGCAGGCATTAGGGAAAGCTCATGTCTATTAGAAAATATGGTATATGAACAATCTAAATATACATCTATCTCATTATAACAACGACCATTGTATATTTATCTTTTGTTAGTTTCTAAGTTGCATGAAATGTGGAAACAGGTAGGAGTTTCCGAAACAGGTATGCCCAGGAAACAAGATCCCCCTTCAAATTTTGGAAGCACCGTTTTTAAAAAATACAAAAAATATAAATATTTCTGAACTAGACTTTTTTTTTAAACATAGCACCATTCAATGATCAAGAAATTAGTGTCTTAGGAAATATTTTAGACTTAAGTTTGTCATCGGTTTCCCACCATTAGGCATTTGTGTGCATGTTGCAGGTCCCATGCACCTTTTAAGAGCTTTGGTGGTGTTGAAACTTGAAACACACCCTGTTTGGTCTGAAACGCTGGCTGTTTGGGCCAAGATGTGTCAGAAACATGGGTCTGCATTTCGGGGATGGGCTTCCAAATCCCTAAATGCCCCCAAAACGTTTTGAGACATTTCTGGCTGTTTCGAAATGTATTTCCAAGTTTCAGCTCCCTTCTCAGTTTGGATTCTGTTTCTGCTTCAAATTTCAAATTCAGTTTAGAATAGAGTTATGCTGTGGCTTTAAATCCCTTGCCCTAATATCCCTCCCTTGTATATGTAATATAAAAAGTCTTTACAATTTGATCCACTGACATTCAATTGTCCTTACAGTACAAAAGAGATTGATAATGATACATAGATCATATAATATATCAAGAAATCAATCCAACTGCATAGGATCCCAAAAAGGTATAGGCAAGACCCAAGAAAGTACTAAGACGGAACTTTATCCCTCCCTCTTCCAATTTCTTTTGACATGACAATTTTGGGAAGCTGCAAGATAATTGGACAATTTAAGAATCCAAACATGGAAATTAGTCAAAGGATCCTCCATGCAGAATACCAAGTTCTCCCAGATCAAAAAGATATGAAGATAATGGTAAAATCACATTGACACCCAAACACATTCACCAAACACCTACTTCTGCAACCGAATGAACAGAAGACCAGAAGACCGACCCCGCAAGCACAGAGGTTGTGTTGCAGGCTTGGGCTGTTCCTCATTCTTCTGTTTATTCTGCGACAGGCATTGTCTTTCTTCAGTCTTGGCTCAGGTTTCTCTAGACCACAATTGTTTCTGTTTGTTACAAGTGCTTGCAGGGTGCCTTCCATCCATTCTGTTGCAGAAGTGTGGTGATCTTATGGTAGGTGAAACAAAAACGGGACGCCTGCTGGTTTGTTTTGGCAGAGTTGTCATTTGTGAAATGAAAACAGGGTTGGCCTCCTGCTTGTGGTTCTCTTTCTGTATTGGTTTATTTTCTGATGGCTCTGTTTCTTGCCTACGTATTTTAGGGTTTCTTGGGGTTAGCATCCCTATGAACCTGTATATGTGCTGAACTTGTGGCATAGGCAACCTAGGTACGAATGCTAGCACTAAGGTAATGGCTGTTATTATGTCTCCCAATGACAAAGCCCTGATTGCTGAGGCTGAAGTGGTTAATGTTAGTTTTCAGCCTAACCCAGCACCCAGCAAATAAACCATAGCAAATACCTTGCTTAACTACTGCAGATTTACTGATTTAAAGCACAGCTGGGTTACTAACGATTTAATTAAATCAGCGGAAGCATAAACAGAAAACCAATCCATGCACACATAATTCCTGACCTATAAATTGGCTTTTGTTATTAAGAATAATACAAAGCTTTACTAGGGCTCCTTTACTAGGAAAATGGCCCACTAAGGAAAAATACAAATACAAGAAACCTAGCACTCAGGCCCCGAAGAAACCCTTTGTTGATCTGCCCAAATCTTCCTGTTGGACACTCAGATCTGCACTAGATCTACCTGTTAGTTCTCAGATCTGCGAGATCTGTCTTTTGGTGCCTCAGATCTGCTAGATCTGTCTGCTGATACCTCAAATCTGCACTAGATCTGTCCACTGGTATCTCAGCTCTGCACTAGATCTGTCCACTACTACCTTAGATCTGCTAGATCTACCTGCTGCCAGGCATAGTTAAGGAAGAAAGTCCTAGAACATGAACACCCTACTTTAGGAGAAGTCTAGAACATGATCTACGGCAAGTTGAGGGGTCAAACACAATCTAGAATAGGAATGCCCTACACATGGGAGGTCAAGAGCATGAAGGAGAGCAAATGCCCTAGCTTGTTGGAGACCCAAAGCAAGATGGGTGACAAAGGAAAGACCCAATGGAGGAACGCCCTAGCTTGGAGCACTGCTTTGGTCAAATGAGATCGTTTTATGACAAACATTCCACTTCAAGGGAGCATTGTGGCACCCTAATCATGAACCTACCCCTTGCAAGAGTGATATTTCGTGCAAAGGGGGCTTTACAATAATGATGAAGTGACATTATGGGGCATTACATATTATCTAAGGCGTGTTCCATATATTTGGAGCTTGAGATATTTGGGGCAAGGACACTTGGTTCAAGGCACGTTCTACATATTTGGAGAAGAGTCCTTTGCATGAGGAAGCGCCATGTGGCATGGTTGACATGGTCCAGGCCCCTAAACAAAGAGAAAATGCATTAGGAAGATGACCAGTGGCCCTATGCAAGGGAGAAAGAGGTCCCACATCAAACTTGGACATATAATCTAAAGAAAGACATAATGGAATATCATTTGCATTCTAGAAGAGAAGCATTAGGATTTATGATCTCTCTAAGCGGAGCGTTAGGGTTGGAGGAGCTCTAAATGCAGAAGAAAAGGCCCTAGGGAGGTGGACCTTAGGTGGGAAGACACTTTCCATAGATTAAAATATTATTTTCACCTCTTTAAACCCTAGATGGAAAAAGCCCAAATTTGGGATGGAGAACGGTATAAATAGAAGAAAGACTCATTTGCTAGAGGCATTGTTGGAGTAGTGGGAGATGCCCTCCAAGCTTAGTTGAAGCTCTTTTGGGAGGAAGAAGTTAAGGGGAATTCAATGTGAGGTTCTTCATATTTCTTTTGTTTTT
The DNA here is from genome assembly GCA_032191745.1 of Picea mariana. NCBI lineage: Eukaryota > Viridiplantae > Streptophyta > Pinopsida > Pinales > Pinaceae > Picea > Picea mariana. Next base: position 46,948 of record JASDQU010373059.1, read on the forward strand.
CTTAAGTTGATTTGATGGCTGGAATTTACTTGTACAAATCTGCCGGTATAATCTTTCAAGAAGGGCAAGTTTGTTCTAATAAGAGGATTTTAGGGTTGAGGTGAAATCCTCCCTTCGTCTTGTTGTAATCGGTGTGTTCATTGAAGGATATTTGCTGCTATAACATTCTGGTTAGGGTTGTTTAGTGCTTTTTTGAGGGTTTCCTAGCTAGGGTTTAAGGTCAAGTGTGGCGCATTTAGGCCCTCTTGATTTTTGGTGAAATCACATTTGAAGAATGATGTATTGTTGATTGTTTGTTCTATAAAGAAGGCTTCGTACTTTTGTCTACTTCTTTTATGATTTCATATGTGGCTGTCCTTTAGTTATTCATGGTTGCACGTTATTACTTTTGTACATGTTGCGAGGAGCATCATTGGAAGGGCCCTCCTTTAATTTTCTGCATATTGAAGGTAGATGCATGTGGTTAGTTTTAAGCATGTTTATAACAGCCTAACTACGGCTCCTTCCGTACTATTCGAATCCTCTTGATTGTTGATTTTGGCTCCATCACTTGATTGGATAGGCACTAGTCTTGGAAATTCACCACCCCTTGAATTCAAAAGAATATCATAAACATCTTTTTTAGGATCCCCCCCCTTGTTCTGGAGCAGACCCAGCTTAAAGTGAAAGAAAGAGTTGTTGTGGTGACACCGTGCAACCTTCTTAAGTGCCTCTAGGGTTGCACTTGGTTTTAGGACTTTGAATATCTTTTAGGACTTTGAATATATTTGAGAGTGGGAGGTCACATAAGGCAAGAGGGGGTTGGATTAGGGGGTGCATGCAATGGATGGTTGATAGGGATGCATCTTCTAAATTCTAGTTCCTGTTGAAATAATGTAACTGCGAAGGGCATTCTTATTATTTTGTTATTGGATTAAATCCCCATTGTGGATTAATCATGTCATTATTATTATTTTTATTATTAGGTTAAATCCCCATTGAGGATTAACCAAGTCGGTAATTGTATAAGGACCAAATCCCCTCTTGCGGATTGGTCA
>JASDQU010373059.1:48084-108337 GCA_032191745.1 Picea mariana
ACCATTAAACATATGTGAGTACATACCTCTGATGACATTTGCAGGTAGTGGCTCCATCTGGTAGCAACGGTAATCATTGCCAACTCTTGAGAAAATTTCAAGGGTGATTGCAACTGGTTCTACGGCTGCAACTGCAACTAGTATTGCAACTGCAGCTGGTTCTGAGACTGCAACTGCAACTGCAACTTAGGGTTTTATGAGGAAACCCTAATTTTTCAAACTTCGAATTTTGAAATTCTGATCCAGGGGATAGATGCGCTGAGCTGAGGCGAGTTAGCTGGTGCAGTCGGAATTTCGAAGATCCAACTTTTACCCCCTCAAACTTGATCTGCGGATTTCTGGACTGGTGCTTCTGGTTTTCTGGTAATTTTGGTACTCTAGTACTTCTGGTACTCTAGTTTTCTGGTTTTCTGGTACTTTGTGAAACTAGGGTTTCACTTTCCGGGAGATCTAGCCACTGAAAAGGTGCGCTCTAAGTGCCAAAATGATCCTTGGGGGAGGGCACAACTTTCTAGGTGGTTTGGGGGCTGAAAAAGATTCACTTTTGCAAAACCCTAATTTTTGGGTACGGTAACAGTGACGTTTTTCCTCTTGCGAAATATGCTTCCTTCAGGTTGGCTCTGATACCATGTTAATGTTTATGCCATTATTATGGTTCTTTGCATTCCAATAGATAATAGCAACATAAGAACAAGATCACTGAGAAATACACATTCACAAGAGACAGCATTTATCCTGGGAAACCCTCTAGGGGAAGAAAACCCAGCAAAAACTTCCTTATCATAAATTGCTAATGCAATGTTCAAGAGATAACTCAAACCAATACAGATAGTCCTCTCCCAAAAGATGCGCCATTCTTCTTCTTCTCTCTCACTGGTAAGTTGCAGCTTGCCTCGCAAGAATGAGCAAGTGTGTTGTGTGTTAAAGTGAGGCGCTAGCCTCTCTATATATACAAGACTAGCACGTGTGAAGGGGCTTCACTGGCAGGGCCGACCTCTCACTCTGGGTGGGTAAACCCACCTTTAATTTAATTCTGGGTCTCAATAATAACTGCTGGGGCCGACTTCTTATTCTGCCTATTACAATTGTCCGATGACCAATCCGCAAAAGGGGATTTGGTCCTAATACAATTACCGACATGATTAATCCACAATGGGGATTAATCCAATGAATAAAATAACAATAATAATAAGAATACTCTTCGCAGTTACATTATTTCAACAGTAACTAAGCACCCAAACTGGTACAACTTTCACCATCAAAAAGGGTGACTTTTGGAAGCTACAGGGGGTGGAAGTCAGGGACGGCTTCACGGCACTCAGTGTCCTCCCTGCTTGAGCACCCAAGCATTCTGGATTGACCTATGGAGCTAGGGAAGGACCTTGTTTGTCCTTCTTCTTGAGCACCCAACAATCATTTTGGTCAAAGCGGTAAGAGTTTAGGGGTAGACACATAGCCTAAGCTTGCTTCCTCACCTAGTTTAACTAAGGCTTAAAACTTTACTAAAATTTACTTATACAACTTTCACTTTTCAAGTTTATTCATCTTAATCTAAGTAGTGTATTTTTAGTTTCTTGCACTTTACTTTACAAGCATTTATCTATCTTGCAAGATAAGTCACTTTTCTTTTGAGCGCATCTACTTTCAAGTTGATATCTCTTAAAGTTGTGCACTAGTTCTATTTGGGTAATTTACTTTCAAGTTCATCCTTGCTTCATAAGTTGCGCACTAGTTTTCATTGGCAAGTTACTTCCAAGTTTAAGTTAAGTTATTTTCTTTCATTGTGGATACCTCGAGTTCATTGGCATATTAGATTTATTTGTTCTTCAGGTTCTTGTAATTATCTAAGTGGTTATTCTTTTCAACATAAACTTTATTTATGTCATGTTTCATTTATTTCATTTGTAAATTGGCATAAGTTGAATTCTTTATTCATTGTGTAATTATCTAACCATTCTTTAGTTTCTTTTGTATAATTGTTGTTAGTTTCACTGTAGTTTATCCTTGTATTTCATTTGTATATTTCATTTTGTAACTATCTCAAGTGTAAAGTTATATTCTTATTTCATTGTAATTAGATCATTTATTTATTCTTTGTATATTTGTTGTGTTGAGATTATGTACCTTGGGAGGTGTTCCCCATGTGTTTGTCTCCTAAACAAATGTGGGAAGTACTATGTACTTTGTGCCTTGTACTTTATGTCTAATTTCACTTTGACTTAGGAGTTTTAAGTCAAAAGTGAAATTTTGTTATTTATGCCTAAAATGACTATTAATTCACTTTGTGGGTGAATTAGAGACATAAAGTGAACTTAGGGAACTTAACCCAAAGTGGGTTTTTGAGTGAGATTCTTTTGGAGAGATCTCAACCTTTGATTAGATGGGAGATGGGATGATCTCAGCCATCCATATGTTAGGTATCCTTATGGAAGTTCAGGAGGGGCGCAAAAGGCAAAGGAGAGCTCATTCACTCATTTGTTCACTTGGAGAGTTTGAGAGAGAGCTTGGAGATGAGGTTTGAAGCACTAGGTGAGGCTAGCTTGGGCGCATGCTTTCATGGAGAGAGGCATCGGGCTTGGAGCCTTGTTTATTTACTGAGGAGATTCCAGTGTTGAGGAGGGCGCACTTGTTGAGGAGGGCACTTCAACAGTGGGGAGGTCTTACACATGTCAGATTACAGTGGGATCAGTTTCAGAGGGAGGCCACACACCAGTGTCAGAGTACTGTGGAGGGGTTTCCCATTCAGAGCTCACAATTTGCATCTGCAGCAGATTTAGTGGATTTGGGAGCATTTATGAGGGGCGCACCTGCTACATTTGGACTTGTGTTTCAGCTTGGATCAAGTTGCTATTGTATCAGGTTCATCTATATTTTGTACTTGATGTATTCTACCATCTATTCTCCTCATATATAGACATATATTCCAAACTGGTTTTCCCCGGGGGGGTTTCATCCAGGGTCATGTTGACCAAAAATACATGTGTACAAATTTATGTGTGTTAGTCTTTTAGATCTGCTTATTTTCAGTTGTACAGATCTCTAGGTGTGTTACATTTATTTTGGTATGCATGTGCTAACCCTTGGTGACTAAAACTACATGCTAGAGCACCTAAATTGCAAATGTAACCGTAACAAATCAGCAAGAAGTTCCTGAACTGTTGGCTCTCCTAAAACAGCAACAAAACCTTCACAAGACAGTTGAAACTTAGAGCCAACCTGAGGTCAAAGACAAACCCAGTTGGCAACTTGATAGGACCTGGAAAATCTTCATGGTATCAGAGCTGAGGTGGCTGATTTTTTAGTAGTTTGGACAACATATGTGTTGATTGTCATATACATCTTCTTGGCATATTTTTGTGGACAGCCGTTGATAGTTTTCAGTGGTTGTTAGTGGGCAGATTTTTGTAGAGGACAGTTGGGCAGTTGTGACAGTTTTTCGTCAATCTCTTTTCACACCTACGGAGTAGGAGTGAGGCTGATTTTGTTAGAATATAATGGATATGCTCGTTTTACCATTGACAATACTATTGTCACCCAACCATAGGCCGAAGCCACCCTCCGAGCACCTTAACCTTGACAGAGAATCACTCTGGAAGCAAACCCTAGGCTAGATAGCCAAACAAAGGGGTAGCACAACTTTCCCCAGGGATAGCGCACCAACAAGAGCTGATCAGATAGTCCAAACCGTAGCCAAGAGATATTCCAAGCCAAAACGTAACTGCTAGTTGCAGCAGCTGCATCGGCAGCTCTCCTCAAACCTGAGCACAAAACTGGGTACTGCAGTGTGCACAAGTGTTGCTCTGCAATTCTGAGACTGCCTGCCAAAATGAAGACTTGTCTCCTGTATTTATAGTAATTCTGGCTAACTGCCTGGGCCGACTTCTCATTCTGGGTATCTGTCTGTTCAATATATTATTATTTCTTCTGGCCGACTTCTTCTCTTGGAGGCTAATAACCTAATACAAATTATCTTCTTGAGCCGACAAGTCTTCTAGGGTTATTAGCCAACTCATTAGGGTTTCTTCTTGCTTCCCGGAGTATTCTATTCTCGTCAGGTTTACACGTGGAGGTAAATACCTCTCGCAGCTACCATAATATCAACACTCCCTCCTAGCTAGGGAGGTATTACAGGTAATGGTCTTGAGCACAAAACATACCATTCACCCGGTAGCATCAACATAGTCGTCTAGAGTATCTCATGACTAGATCATGAGCACCATTATCACCATCAATGTCATCAGCTGCATCATCTCTCGGAACCATACTCTATTTGAGTAATTAGACATGATGCTCACTCCATAGAGTGACACAAGAGCTATTCTTCTAATCTGGACATATGTCCTAGAAGAGTAGATGTTCTGAACCATTTTCCGTCTGGGAAATCTTTGTCCTTTAATCATTCATCTCGTTGATAATCATTTACCAAACTGTTGTTAGTCTTCAAGATAATTGGAACAAAATAGAACACAACTGTGTCTATCCATAGTAGTACATAACTACAATCCAGTGGTACACTACCACACCAAGTAGCAAACAAGTACTTGATCAGTAATGTATAGTCATGAACAGTGGAACACATCCACCACAGTAGTATACATCTACTGTCATACAGTATTCATAACAATCATCTGATACCAACCTGCACAGAAACAATGTTATGATATAAATTGAATCATCTGGGCCAATCTTTCACTCACATCTGTGAGATCTGAAAGAATATCTGCCCTCAGAGTAGAACATCAACGATGGGCTATCTGTCCTATTCTTCTCAAACAAGGAAGAATGATTGTTCTGATTTATGAACCTAGACCATTCCTCACCCTAGGCCATTCCTCCAACACTAAACAAAGTGTAACCTGGAGAGAATGAATCTGCCCTAAGGAATGCATGTCCCTGACTGTTAAGCCTGGACCATTCTCCACCCTGGGCCATTCCTCCGGCACTAAACAAAGTGCAACCTGGAGAGAATGAATACACCCTAAGGAATGATTGTCCGGACCATTTCCTCTATTAACCACAAAAGGAAAAGATTGTCCTGTACCAACCTCCAAAACGGACCATTCCTCATGTTAACCACAATGAGAAATCGTTGTCCGGCGAGGCGGGCCAGTCTTCTTGAGTAACCCTCAAGAAGAGAGACTTCCTAGACCACTCCCCATGTTAACCACAATGAGAAGTCGTTGTTTATGGTACATCAACAATCTGGACCACTTCCCATGTTAACCACAATGGGAAATCGATGTTCGTCAGAAATCTCAATCCACTTTCCGAACAGGAAAGAATCTACTCGTCCTAGACCATTCTTCAAACTGAAAAATGACTGTCCATCAATCAATAATACATCGGTGCTCCCTCCCAACCTGGGAGTCATCTCTTCCTTTTTCAATAAGGAAGTCATCTCCACGAGCTCTAGCTTGAGTACGCAAACTCTTTCATTTTGAACAGAAGCTTTTACCAAAATGTCTGCATATCTGCTCATCTGTGGAGATATGTATTAGAGAACCACTTTCTCCTTTCTGGACTTCATCACGGATAATGTAATGATTGATTTCTAATGTACTTCGATCTGGAACACTGGTTTTCTTCTGAAGGCTTCATGTAGCTTTGGTCAATAAGGTATATCATTGTTGGATTCCTCTTGCTAGCCCACAATATTGTGGCAAGAGTCAAACTGGAACATATCCATGTGGCACTTCTTCTGTCATCATGAGATCTTTGTCATGGATTGGCAATCCATCATCTTGATCTTCTGAGTAATCATTTTGATATAATATCTCTGTTATAGAGAATCTTCACCACGCTTCTGCTGTGCACTGGAGGTTCTCTACCAAGTTATCTTCTTCCATCTGCATACAAGGGTCTATGCCTCAAAGTCTTGAGGTTGCTATTCATAGGCTCTTTATTCAATTTCTCTGGAGAACATTCTTGACATTCATCTGATGTAGAACTCCAGCCCATGGATATTGCGGATGATATAATGACTCACATAGAGGCATGTATGATTTATTGGAACAAGTAATCATCATAGTCTTCTCCCTCCATCTAGGAGAACCCCTAGTTCTGGATCTTTCAATGCTTGCATATATACACTGTTCTTCACCACAACTTTCAATTGATTGCTTTTAGTGAGTTCATATCAGGCTGGTAATCTTGTGATTCTTAATACAATGACTGGTTGTTATGGCTTCTCTTTCTTTCTTGGAATCTTCATGTTTCTTCCTCATGTTTTTCTTTAGCTCTTGGGTCCATGGAGTAGATTCCATGCCCTAAAGATTCCATTTCTTTCTTTCATCATAAGATCACGGATGTGGATGGACAACCAGGGATAATTTAAAGCTTCTCTTCGAAGAGGTCTTCTTCTAAGGTTGAATTGAACACATACTGCTTTTCATGTTTGTTGCCATGGATATATACTTCATCATCTTCAATGGATCATAGGATTAGCTCCCTCCTAATCCTTGCTTCATGTATGAATGCATGCTCTTCTTTTTGGTGATATATAATCGGCTCCCTCCATCTAGGAGAGTCCACGCTTCCGTCAGCATCCTTATTCTCTTCTACACAGTGTTATAGGTCTTTCTTCAATTTCCTCTTGGTTGCTGACTTCTTTCTGTCTTGCTTCTTCTTAGTCTCTTGTAATAGCTTCCACATGATGTATTTCATCCTTTCATGTGTATTGTCTGACTTGTACAATGATAGCAATCCTTATCTTGTTGTTCTTCCATAGGTGTAGTTCTTCTTGGAACATATTATCTTCTAAGAGATAGATATACAAGATATGTATAGAGATTATACAAACAAGATATGTACAGGAACTAAGAAGAGTATTGTTACCTTCAGAAGAAGAAATCTCTTTCATCCTGCTTGGTCTTCTTTGTAGGTTCCTTTTCTTCGGCAACTGATGCTTCGTGTGTCCCCTTCCTTTTCTTTAGCTCGGGACAATGATTCTTGTAGTGACCATACTTTCAACAGTTGAAGCATTGTACTTCTGAAATATCTTTCTCTTGATTTGGCTTCCTTCTTGAACCAAACTTCCTTTTGTTCCTGAAATTCTTGAATCTTGTTGTGAAGGCTTGATCATCGTACCTCTTTTGGGGTTTCTCTTTTGCACTGATCCTTGATTCTTCTTGAGCACAGCAAGTCCAAAGTTCTTCAAATGTCGGAAACTCCTTTCTTGTGTTCATGCTTGCGGCAAATGCATCCCACGTCTTGGGAAGACCATTGAGTACTATGTTTACCAATTCCTTATCTGAGATGATCTCTTCAATAACTTGTAGTTGATCTCTTAACTGAGAGATTCTCACAAAATATGATGTTATGTTGTCCTCATCATTCATCTTCATGTCACGAAGCTCATTCTTCAGACTCATAACTTGTCCAATGTTTCTGACCGAGAAGAGATTTGTTAGGGCATCGTACATCTTCTTCGATGAGTCAAGATGGGAGATGTAGGGTATCAAGTGGTCTTTTATAGATTCCACTATGATACTCATAGCATTGATGTCACTGTCTTTGAACTTCTCCATAACTGCAATGTTCTGTGGTTCCTTCTCTTTTCCTTCTTCAAACACTGGTTCCACGATCTTTCCTTTCACGATATTCAGCACTTTATTCTTGGCAAGGATGAGGTCGATCTTTGTCTTCCATGCTCTGAAGTTAGAGGCTCCATCTAACTTGTTCTCTGACTTCATAGAGTAAGTCATGGCTGCTTTGACTTGGTCAACCCTAGATTTGACCAAAAACTCAAACTTCACGTCTTGGCTTGCGTGTCAGATGCGCTAGGCTAGGGCGCACTGATCTATCTGAAGATTAGGTCAATCCATTCACTTAAGGTGCCTCAACAAGAGGATTAGGGTTTCTGCAACTGCACCTGCTAGTAACCCTAGCTACAGTGCTTTGGTGACTGCTCCTGCTAGAAACCCTAGCAGCAGTTCTTCAACGAGCTCAATATCCTTATGGCTATGCTTCCTTCCAGCGATTAGACTGAATGAAGGAGATGTGGGCCCATAACTTGTTAGAATATAAGAGATGTGCTCGTTTTACCATTGACAATACTATTGTCACCCAACCATAGGCCGAAGCCACCCTCCGAGCACCTTAACCTTGACAAAGAATCACTCTGGAAGCAAACCCTAGGCTAGATAGCCAAACAAAGGGGTAGCGCACCTTTCCCCAAGGATAGCGCACCAACAAGAGCTGATCAGATAGTCCAAACCCTAGCCAAGAGATATTCCAAGCCAAAACGTAACTGCTAGCTGCAGCAGCTGCACCGACAGCTCTCCTCAAACCTGCGCACAAAACTGGGCACTGTAGTGTGCACAAGTGTTGCTCTGCAATTCTGAGACTGCCTGCCAAAGTGAAGACTGGCCTCCTGTATTTATAGTAATTCTGGCTAACTGCTTGGGTCGACTTCTCATTCTGGGTATCTGTCTGTTCAGTATATTATTATTTCTTCTGGACGACTTCTTCTCTTGGAGGCTAATAACCTAATATAAATTATCTTCTTGAGCCGACAAGTCTTCTAGGGTTATTAGCCAACTCATTAGGGTTTCTTCTTGCTTCCCGGAGTATTCTATTCTCGTCAGGTTTACACGTGGAGGTAAATACCTCCCGCAGCTACCATAATATCAACAGATTTGACTCGACCTCTTTTCATAGCTATATTGTTAAGGTTTAAGCTATTATTGAGTTTATTTTATTTCATTAGATAACCATAGCATAAATAGGATCACTGAGAAATACACAATCACAAGAGACACATCATTTATCCTGGGAAACCCTCATGGGGGAGAAAACCCACCAAAAACTTCCTTAATATAGATAGACAATACAATGCCAAGAGATAACTCAAACAAATACAGAAAGTCCTCTCCCAAGAATGCGCCTCTCTCTCTTCCTTCTTCTCCAACTGCAGCTCTGAACTTGTGCTCTGGTAAACAAGTGAATGTGTGTACAAATGAGGCGCTAGCCTCTTTATTTATACAATCTGGCAGGCGCTGGAGTGAGGTGTCTTTTCACTAGCAGGGCCGACTTTTCAATCTGGGTGGTTATAACCACTTTAATATATTTTAGGGCCGACTTTTCATTTAGCCCATTACAATTAAGGTTTGACCAATCCGCAAAAGGGGATTTGGTCATTTACAATACCCGACATCATCAATCCGCAAAAGGGGATTGATCTAATGAATAATACATCAATAATAATTAGAATACTCTTTGCAGTTACATTATTTCAACACTCCCCCTTAACAAGACGGGTATTCTACAATAGCATCAAGCGAGAGAGAGGGCAGCATCATCAACAGCATCTTGGAACACTGACTTGCATATCTATAAATCATCGAAAGTTTTTCTCATCATCAATATTATCATTCACATCAGAGAGCTGGAATGGCATCATCATCCTCATGAGCATGAGGATAAGGTAATATCATCATCATCTTCAGCGTGAGGCTAAAGTAACATCATCATCTTCGGCATGAAAGATGAAATGACATCATCATCATCATAATCATCTTCGGCAAGGAGCTGAAGTGGCATCATCATCATCATCTTCAACAAGAAGTTGAAGTGGCATCATCATCATCATCTTCAGCAAGAAGCTGAAGTGGCATCATCATCATAAATTGCATCAACATGGATTAGTATAACACTAATACATCATCATCATCAATAACTGCACAAGACTGATACAACATCAAAAGCAGCTATATCACAGCACAAAGGCTGGAGCATCATCAACAACATCACAGCATGAAGGCTGGAGCATCATCAACATCAGCACTAGGCTGAGAGTCTTCAGCACGAGGTTGGCATCACAACACGAAGCTGAAACACATCATCACAGCACGAGGCTGGCACATGATCACAGCACGAGGTTGGCATGTCATCAGCACGAGGTTGGCATCACAGCAATTAAGTTGGCACATCATCACAGCAATTAAGCTGGAATCACAACACAGCAATTAAGCTGGAATCACAACACAGCAGTTAAGCTGGAATCACAAAACAGCAATTAAGTTGGAATCACAACACAACAATTAAGCTGGCAACAACAATTAAGATGGAATCTCAACACAGCAATTAAGTTAGCATCAGCAATTAAGCTGGAATCTCAACACAGCAATTAAGTTAGAAGCACAGCACTCATTTGGCATCTCAACACGGCAATTAAGCTGGAAGCACAACACTCGGCTGGCATCTCAACACAGGAATTAAGCTGGAAGCACAACACTCGGCTGGCATCTCGACACAGCAATTAAGTTGGAAGCACGGCACTAGGCTGGCATATCAACACAACACTACTCCTATCGAGGGAGGTCCTTTCGGACAATACCGAGCTTATCTCGAAAGTGCTCAAACTTTACACGAGATAGAGGCTTGGTCAACACATCGACAACTTGTTCATCCGTGCTAACATATCGGAGCTTTATGGCTCCTCTCTACACCATGTCACGAATGTAATGGTATCGGATCTCTATGTGTTTCGACTTGTCATGAAATACAGGATTCTCTGTCATCTTTATACAGCTCTGGTTATCACATCAGATCGTGGTTGCTTCCATCTCTAGGTCGAATAGACCAGTCAACAACTTACAAAGCCATATGGCTTGACAACTGGCAGACCACACAGCAATGTATTCTGCTTCCGTTGTACTGAGAGCAATGTTTGATTGCTTCTTACTCTGCCATGAGATCATGGCTAATCCCAAACTGAAACAACATCCTGAAGTGCTCTTCCTGTCAGAGACACTTCCAACCCAATTTGGATCAGTGTACCCACTCAGTGTGAAATTATGATCTCCATCATAGCTGAGACCATAATCTAATGTACCCTTAAGGTACCTCATCACATGTTTTGCAGCAACTAGGTGAACATGTTTGGGTTCTACTAGAAATTGACTCAAAGTGTTCACGGCAAAACAGATGTCTGGTCTAGTGTTCGTCAAATACATCAGCGATCCAATGATCTATCTATACAGCGTGGCATCAATCAATTCTGACGAAGTGTCGACCATAAGCTTCAGCTTCGTTTCCATGGGTGTATTCATGGACTTGCACTCCAACATATCAAATCTCTTCAGGATTTCAACTGCATACTTCCCTTGGTTAAGGAAGATCTTCTCTATGCTCTGCCAAACTTCAAGACCTAAGAGATAATGCATTAGGCCAAGGTCTTTCATCTCAAATTCTAAAGCGAGCTTCTTCTTATATTTGGTGATGAGCTTTTCTTCTCCAGTTAAGAATAAGTCATCCACATACAACAGCAATATCACCGGCTCATCATTCATAACCTTGAAGTAAAGGTTAGAATCAACTTTACTCTTGGTAAAGCCCAAGCTCGTCAGGAAACTATCAATTCTTCCATACCAAGCTCTAGGAGCTTGCTTCAACACGTACAGAGCTTCCTTCAACTGGTAGACATGAGTCTTTCTATCTTCAATCTTTAAATCAAAGTTTCTCATTACATTGTACCAATCTGGTACACTTGCTCAGTGGCAACTCAATCTACACAAACATGTGCTAGCTCTATGTGCTTTTTGTAAGGCACTATCTGTCTCACTGTCTGGGAGTATGTCCTTTACTCTCTCTTCAACTGTTCCTTCTGGAATCTAGGACTCTACACCTAAAGTGCTTTGAGGCTGAGAATGACTGCTTCATTCTCACTGTGGCTGCTAAAATCTGAGAGTAACACCTCTTATTTTATCACGGAAACAATTTCATCTAAAACTGAGAGTGGCTCAATAACTGATACTGAAGATAGCTCTTCTTCTTTCATGGAGGTAACTCTATCTTACATTGTAGTCATGTCTCCATGACCCAACTAGTGTACTGCACCAACTGCCACTCGATTTAAATATGGGGATTGCTCCCCCTGCATCTCATACTATATATGAATCATGGTTGTTCTGGTTGTCTTCATAAATACTGGAACTATTTCTTCAATAAGTGTTTCGTCATAGTCTTCTCCCTTTTGCTGGGAGAATCCTCTGGACATACATCAGGCTTTGTACATCTGCAACATGTTTGATCTGTATAGATCAATATTGGAAGTCAATACTGACTTTTCTTCTCACGGAAGAATCCATATCCTAGTCTTTCTGACTGGCTTCCTTCTTTGTCACTGAAACAAGGGAATCTTCCCAGGAGATTTCATATCTCCTAGAAGTTTATGAAGCTACGATCTAGTCTTCTCACAGCATCTGTCTCCCAGTCCTGGGAGTTGTCTCTTCATCTGATCCTTTCTGAGATCAGGCTTACTCTCGATTTCATCTGAGTCTACAAGAACTTCATCATCTCTTACAGGGTATACTTGGTGTTGAATATCAAGTTTAAAGATGAAAGACAGAATCAGGCTTCAAACGAGATCTGCTTCCCATTCTAATGTTCAGTCATCTTTGGAGCCTTTTGCTCCTTTCAATTAATCTTTATATGAGATACTCCGAATCTCAAGAGATAGCTTCCTCTTCATCTTCTTTGGTACATGTGTGTATATGGTCATGTACACAGTCTGCTTCATGTCTCATATAATATGTTGCCTTCAGCAACCTTCACTATAGCTTCCTCAAAGTTATCACCTGTGACCTGAAACAAGGTCAACACAACAAGCAGCAGGAATAGTACTCTTTTGATAATAGTAGATAAAGCAATAGCACGAACAATCGTCACAGTGGCTCCTTTAGAGCCTTCACTTGTGACCTGTCTAAAGCAAAGATCAAAAGTAAGAAATATAATACGGAATGAGGTCAACACTCTTATAGTGTTGTGATCAAACATTCCTCCATGGCAACCTGGAACTAACACAAGAAGTTTCTCCTAGAGGAGATGTTAGTTGTATCATGCAAATAAATACATTAAGCATTTATCTCAATATGCTCACATGCTACCAAGTATAATACTTTTCAAGGACTGTTGTCTCAACTGTAGTGTTTACTTGTAACTTGTCATGTGCAACTTTGAATCTTATCAACTTAATCAAACCTGGGACCTAGAGCCTTGTCTTCAAGAGTGTGTTGCTTTTCTTCTCCTTCATTCAAGATGACGAGTGCTTTATTCAACCTGTCTTCTGTACTAGGACAATATGCTATCTTGACAGAAGGTTGGGTTAGAGAATAAGCTCTATGATTTCAACTTTAATCCGTCTAATACCTTGACTTTAATTTTGACCAAAGGTTAGCATGATGGTCATAGCTTCAACATGCAATCTAGATCAAAATAATGTCATAACAAATAGATGCATATCAAAAAAATCAAACTGTGTTGCATTATTCCTCTGAATGTGTTGGATCTTGAGATCCTTCTGGATCTATGGCAAGAGATCCCTTCTACAAATACCCTTTAAACCTTAACCATTTAAATATGTGTGAGTACATACCTCTGATAGCATTTGCAGGTAGTGGCACCATCTCGAAGCAGTGGCAATGATCACCAACTCTTAAAAACTTCAAGGGTGACTGCAACTGGTACTACAGTTGATTCTTCAACTAGTACTGCAACTGCAATTGACACTACAACTGGTTCTTAGGGTTTTATGAGGAAACCCTAGTTTTTTCAAACTTCAAATTTTGAAATTCTAATCCAAGGGATAGATGCGTTGAGCTAAGGCGAGTAAGCTGGTGCAGTCAGATTTCTGAAAATCCAAATTTTACCCCCTCAAACTTGACCAGCGGATTTTTGGACTGGTGCTTCTGGTTTTCTGGTACTTCTGATACTCTAGTACTTCTGGTACTCTGGTTTTTGGTACTTTGTGAAAACTAGGGTTTCACTTTCCGAGAGATCTAGCCACTGAAAAGTTGCGTTGAGGATGCCAAAGTGATCCTTGAGGAAGGGCGTACTTTTCTAGGTGGTTTTGGGGCTGAAATACTTCTCCAACAAAAAGCCCTAAATTGCATGTACGGCAACAATGACGTTTTTCACTTTCTCTTGTGAAAGATGCTCTCTTCAACTTAGCTCTGATACCATGCTAAGGTTTAAGCTATTATTGAATTTCTTTTATTTCATTAGATAACCATAGCATAAATAGGATCACTAAGAAATACACAATCACAAGAGACACATCATTTATCCTGGGAAACCCTCATGGGGGAGAAAACCCAGCAAAAACTTCCTTAATATAGATAGCCAATACAATGCCAAGAGATAACTCAAACAAATACAGAAAGTCCTCTCCCAAGAATGTGCCTCTCTCTCTTCATTCTTCTCCAACTGCAGCTCTGAACTTGTGCTCTGATAAACAAGTGAGCGTGTGTACAAATGAGGCGCTAGCCTCTTTATTTATACAATCTGGCAGGCGCTGGAGTGAGGTATATTTTCACTGGCAGGGCCGACTTCTCAATCTGGGTGGTTATAACCACTTTAATATATTTTGGGGCCGACTTTTCATTTAGCCCATTACAATTAGGGTTTGACCAATCCGCAAAAGGGGATTTGGTCATTTACAATACCCGACATCATCAATCCGCAAAAGGGGATTGATCTAATGAATAATACATCAATAATAATTAGAATACTCTTTGCAATTACATTATTTCAACATATATTGGTAGGAGTGAGGTCGGAGTTCGCTTGCCTCTTTTCACACCTATGTTGACAAGAGTGAGGCAGCGTTCCTTTGCAGTTTGAGCATCAGTTGGAGTGCAGTTTGGCAGACATGTCAGCATCTCAGATGCGTGTTGAGGACAGGCTAGCTGGGGCTAGCAATTGGTCGCCTTGGAAGGCGAGGATGGTCTTTGTCTTAGAGGACTTTGAACTATGGGACATAGTTGAGGCGGTTGTTCCAGTCATTCCTCTCACTGCTCCCGTCTTGGTGGCAAAGTTCAAAAAAAGGAACAACAAGGCAAAGAGGACCATTTGTGATGCAGTACGAGATCATATCATTCCCTATTTGACTGGGAAGACTTATGCATATGAGATGTGGGCATCTCTATGCAAGTTGTATGAGAGCTCCAATGAGAACCAGAAGATGGTTCTTCATGACCGACTCAGGGGCGTTCGCATGCTCAAGGATGAGTCGGTAACTTCATTCCTTGGTTGCTACACTCAGATCAGAGACGAGCTTGGAGTCGTCGAAGAAGTGGTGGACCCTAACTCTTTGGTGAGGCAAGCTATGAATAGCTTCACCAAACCGTGGGGTCCATTCGTTCATGGCATTGTTTTCAGGGAGGTCATGCCTACATGGGAGAGGATGTGGGATGACTTCGTCCAGAAGGAGACTAGGCTTGTAGCAGAGGCCTCTGGACAGGGGCAGCAGCAGTCTGATCAAGGTGATGAGGATCTTTCTCTTTGGACAAAGGGAAAGAAGGTCGGTCGATCGTGGGGGTCAGCAGGGTCCCAAGTTTGGGGCCCCACCACAGGGGAGTGGAGGAGAGAGCAGCAGTGGTCAGAGCAGTGGTCAGAAGAGAGATATGAGCAAAGTGAAGTGCTTTGTTTGTAAGAAGTCGGGGCACTATGTTGAACAGTGTCCCAATAGGAAGAAGAAAAGGAGTGGTATCGCAGCTACAACAGAGAAGGCAGAGTTTCAGACTCTATTCGAGAGAGAGTGTGCTTTCCTCATATGCTACACTTCAGTTAAGACGACACCCAGTATCTGGTATATTGACAGCGGGGCTTCGAGCCATATGACTAGAGTCAGAGAGCATTTGACTGATCTTAGAGACACCGAGGTCAGGATGGAGATTGCTCTTGGAGATGACACCTTGGTCAGAGTTGTTGGGATTGGCACAGTTACCTTTCGGAGAGATAGCATGCCACCTATATCATTCAGGGACGTTCTCTATGTTCCTGGACTGAAGAAGAATTTGATTTCAGTTTCTACCCTCCAGGATAGAGGTCTTAAGGTGACTTTCAGAGGCACTGAGGTACTCATTCATCCTCAGGGGTCTTCACTTGCCTCAAGACAAGTGATTGGAGTGAGGGATGGGAAACTGTTCAGATTGCTTTTTCAGCGTCTTCATGTATTGGCAGTGAGCAACGACAGCAGCAGACAGACATGTGAGTTATGGCATTGGAGGATGGCCCACCTACATCATGGAGCTCTCGAAGGACTGAGAGAGGTTTTGACCGGAGTGCCACAGATCAGTACAGAGCATCAGGATGTTTGCAGAGGGTGTGCGCTTGGTAAGTTTACCAAGGCCTCGTTCCCCAGCAGTGACACCAGGTCAACTAGAATATTGGATTTAGTACACACGAACGTGTGTGGGCCCATGACTCGGAAGTCCTTGAGTGGTTGTGAGTACTATCTCACATTCATTGATGACTACTCAAGGAAGACTTGGATCTATTTCCTGAAGGCCAAGAGTGAGGTCTTCAAACGGTTCCAAGAGTTCAGAGCTCTTGTGGAGAACTAATCTGGAAAGACGATCAAAGTCTTGCGATCGGATAACGGGGGTGAGTATTCCTCCAGACAGTTCATAGACTTTTGTGCCCAGCATGACATTAGGAGACAGATGACCGTACCATACAACCCCCAACAGAACGGGGTTGCCGAGAGGAAGAACCGGGCTATCACCGGTGCAGCAAGATCCATGTTGCACGATCATAGTTTGCCTTTGTACTTATGGACAGAGGCGAGTGCTACTGCAGTTTACCTGCAGAACAGGAGCCCCCACAGGATATTGGGGAAGATGACTCCTGAGGAGGCCTTCACTGGTAGGAGGCTCGATGTCGAGCACATCAAGATCTTTGGGTGCTTGACCTTTTCTCATGTCCCCTCGAAGAGGAGGACAAAGCTAGACCCCACAGCCCAGCAAGGGATTCTAGTTGGATACTGAGAGGTGTCCAAAACCTATCGCATCTACATTCTGCCACTTAGGAGAGTGGTGGTGAGCAAAGATGTCAGATTTGAGGAGGATAGGGCTTTTCAGAGATCTCTTGAGTCGAGAGTCAGAGTTGAGGATGATGCAGAGGCACCGATTGATGTCTCAGAGGGAGCACAGCCTCAGGTTTCGGGTACACTAGTATCAGGGGTGACAGGGTCGCCATGCACAACTTCAGGGTCACAGTTAGAGCATGTTCAGTCAGAGGGGGCACAGACTTCAGGTTCTCAGAGTGTTGAGACGAGTCCTAAGGTAGTCACTCTTGGGCAGAGAGACCTTACTTCTCCGTTAACCACTTCAGGGAAGAGGAAACCTAGATGGTTTCAGGAGACCTTGAAGGAGGCCAGAGAGAATGTAGAAGAGCCCAAGAGCCAGATCAAAGAGAGCAGACCTCCAGTCAAATTTGGAGCATATTTGGCACTAGTGACGAGTCAGGGATACTGAGCCATAGACATTTGCGCAGGCAGTGGACCATCAGGTCTGGAGAGAGGCCATGGTAAAGGAGTATGACTCCATTGTGCACAATGATGTTTGGGAGGTGGTTCTGAGGCCAGTGGGGAAGTCAATTGTGACTTCCAGGTGGCTGTACAAAACCAAGTATGCTGCAAATGGAAGCATAGAGAAACACAAGGCCCGTTTTGTGGCGCGAGGCTTCTCTCAGATTGAGGGAGCCGACTATGACGAGACATTCGCACCAGTTGCGAGATACACCTCCATCAGGAGTATCATTGCCATAGCGGCAGAGATGGATTGGAGCATTCACCAAATGGATGTGAAGACCGCATTTCTGAATGGCTTTATAGATGAGGAGGTGTACATTGAGCGGCCACCGGGGTTTGAGGTGAGTGATAGGGAGACTCACGTGTGTCTTTTGAGAAAGGCACTTTATGGTCTGAAGCAAGCTCCCCGAGCTTGGTATTCACACATAGACACATACTTGCTTCAGATGGGCTTCGAGAAAAGCGATGTTGATCCTAACCTCTATTACATCATTAGAGGTGAGGACACGCTCATTCTCATTTTATCTGTGGATGACATGTTCATCACTAGAGCCGAGGATCTCATAGCTGAGTGCAAGCTGGGACTTGCATCAGAGTTTGAGATGAGTGATATTGGATTGATGCACTACTTTATGGGTATGGAGGTATGGCAGGAGGAGGGTCACATATTTCTCGGGTAGGGGAAGTATGCAGCAGATATTTTGAGCAGATTTTAGATGGAGGACTGCATATCCATATCTACACCCATGATTACCAACTGGAAGAAGCTTAGTGCTTCAAATAGCCAGTTGGTAGATGCCACAGTTTACAGACAGTTGATCGATTCACTCATGTATCTGGTTAACTCCAGACTAGATATTTGTTTTGTCGTGAACACTCTCAGCCAGCATATGGTAGAGCCGAGGAGTGT
Source organism: Picea mariana (assembly GCA_032191745.1). Classification (NCBI taxonomy): domain Eukaryota; kingdom Viridiplantae; phylum Streptophyta; class Pinopsida; order Pinales; family Pinaceae; genus Picea; species Picea mariana. The sequence continues at coordinate 66,309 of JASDQU010373059.1, forward strand.
TCATATGACAGGGGCAAAACATGTTTTGAGGTACATTGTTCGGACAGTTGATTATGGCCTAGACTATATCAGAGGTGATGGAGTCAGTTTGGTTGGCTACACAGACTCAGACTGGGCAGGATGTGCTACTGACAGAAAAAGCACCTCAGGGTGCTGCTTTGGTTTGGGGTCAAGACTTGTTTCCTGGTTCAGTCGGAAGCAGAAATCAGTTGCTTTGAGTTCGGCCGAGACAGAGTACATGGCGGCCAGTCAGGCCAGTTGCGAGGCCATTTGGGTTCATAAGATGCTGGTTGGATTATTTGGTCAAGAGATGCCACCGACCGTCATACATTGTGATAATCAGAGTTGCATTAAACTCTCTGAGAATCCAGTGTTTCATGACCGGTCGAAGCACATTGAGATCAGGTACCACTTCATCCGTGATTGGGTTCAGAGAGGCGCAGTTCAGTTGCAATATATATCGACTGACAACCATGTTGCAAATATACTCACCAAGGCCCTGCCAAGGGGCAAACATGTCTACTTCAGAGACAAGATGGGCTTGGTGAGGAACACCTTCCTCGGTAAGAGGGAGTGTTGAGATTATGTACCTTGGGAGGTGTTCCCCATGTGTTTGTGTCTCCTAAACACATGTGGGAAGTACTATGTACTTTGTGCCTTGTACTTTATGTCTAATTTCACTTTGACTTAGGAGTTTTAAGTCAAAAGTGAAATTTTGTCATTTATGCCTAAAATGACTATTAATTCACTTTGTGGATGAATTAAAGACATAAAGTGAACTTAGGGAACATAACCCAAAGTGGGTTTTTGAGTGAGATTCTTTTGGAGAGATCTCAACCTTTGATTAGATGGGAGATGGGATGATCTCAGCCATCCATATCTTAGGTATCCTTATGGAGGTTCAAGAGAGGCGCAAACGGCAAAGGAGAGCTCATTCACTCATTTGCTCACTTGGAGAGTTTGAGAGAGAGCTTGGAGATGAGGTTTGAAACACTAGGTGAGGCTAGCTTGGGCGCATGCTTTCATGGAGAGAGGCATCGGGCTTGGAGCCTTGTTTATTTACTGAGGAGCTTCCAATGTTGAGGAGGGCGCATCAACAGTGGGGAGGTCTTACACTTGTCAAATTGCAGTGGGATCAGTTTCAGAGGGAGGCCACACACCAGTATCAGAGTACTATGGAGGGGTTTTCCATTCAGAGCTCACAGTTTGCATCTGCAACAGATTCAGTGGATTTGGGAGCATTTATGAGGGGCGCACCTGCTACATTTGGACTTGTGTTTCAGCTTAGATCAAGCTGCTATTGTATCAGGTTCATCTATATTTTATACTTGCTGTATTCTACCATCTATTCTCCTCATATATAGACATATATTCCAAACTGGTTTTCCCCGGGGGGTTTTATCCAGGGTCATGTTGACCAAAAATACCTGTGTACAAATTTATGTGTGTTAGTCTTTTAGATCTGCTTATTTTCAGATGTAAAGATCTCTAGGCGTGTTACATTTATTTTGGTATGCATGTCTAACCCTTGGTGACTAAAACTACATGCTAGAGCACCTAAATTGCAAATGTAACCATAACAAATCAGCAAGAAGTTCTTGAACTGTTAACTGTCCTAAAACAGCAGCAAAACCTTCACAAGACAGTTGAAACTTAGAGCCAACCTGAGGTCAAAGACAAACCCAGTTGGTAGCTTGATAGGTCCTGGAAAATCTTCATATTGTACAAACTTAATAGACCCCCTTTACTCAATCTTTAGGCACTAGTCTTATTTGTGCTTGTAGGGAAAGGTTTGTTTGTCATTGAAGCTTTGCATTTGCATTGTTGCTTGTCATATAGGTTAGTTTCCCCCTAACTTAATAAACTAAAATTAACTCCTAGATCACATTAATCAACTTACATAGTAAGTAGGGTCTACCCCCCTTGGCTTCCCTAGGAGTGAGCCTAGATGGAAGAAGTCCAAGTCGAAGTGACAGTGGGTTTGTACTTAGGCATTGTGCCTCCAAGGACACACCAAGTGAGTTGGAGACTTCTCCACGTTTGTAGGTGTGTATAAGGACGGCAACAAGTGGCTAGTGTTGACATACGGTTGGTTGGGTGTTGAGAGAGCAGTAGGAGTACTACCATGTACTACCATAGTTGGCCTCACAACCCCCAAAACCAATTGCCTAATGATAAGTTCCCTACTTTTTCATTGGTGATTTCAAAAGCCAAGAAGCAACCATGGTAGGAGAATGACAGGTGGGAGATTGAGGTCCCATATCCCAAGCATCGAACGGATGGTTTGGGTGCACTGCAAAAATGATGGTAGTGATTTTCCATCTGTTGCCATGGTATCTGCAATAGCCTAATCTTTTGTTTTTATGATTTTGATGCTCCATATATTGTGGACTACTTCTGCCTTGATGGTGTTTTAAATTTTTGTACTCCTATACTTATTTTCCAACTACCAAATGGCTCTTTGAAATAATTTTGATAGATATGGTTGTTATGACAATCTTGTTTTCGATTTTGGGGCATTTAAGTCTCTCATAGCTAGTGCTTATGGTGATTTCCCTTGCAACCCACGTTTTTTTGTAAAAAATGCTCAACGTATAACATATTATGTTTTTCTTAGTTAAAAGAAACATTTTCTATAAAAAATAATAATCATAATAATAATTTTGGAGACACAAGGATGGACCCTTGAAGAGGAATTTAAATATATGAAGAAAGTATTGGAGAGCAACATTAAGATCAATTATCAAATTGTATTACATTAGTATGAAATACAAAGAAAGAACATTTAGTGCAAAACATGGAGAGTTGATTCAAACCTATGGTGTTGGGAGTAGGGAGAAGGAGCGGGAAGTGCAATTTTCCAAAAGATTCAGAGTGTAGAGCATTATATAATACATATTTTAATATATTTTGATGCATATATATTCAAAAAATCATGCAAAATGCCGAATTAGTTGTAGAAACATGAAAACATAGATTTAACTACTAGATTAATGATGATCATTAAAGCATCAACCATTTAGTACACATATAACATCAATTATCTAGCAGTTATAACTTATAACATTGTCATCAAATGATCAATAATCAACCTTCAAGTTTCAACATATAACATTTGTCATCAACAAATTGTAATAGATAACATCAACCATTAAATGAAACAAAGCATCATATTCATTACCAAAGAGTTGTAAGATGCAATCAACAGTTCAAAGGTAGGTTCAAAGTTCTAAGTATAAACTTAAATTGTCATATAATGTTTACAAAATAGGCCATAATAAAGACAAAGTACTAAGTTCTAGAGACTAAATTTAAACGGGAAAAAAGACAAATAAATCTAGTATTTACTAAGGTTTCCTCTTGCCATAAAAAAATTCTACTTTCTTTTCCCGCGGTCTATGAACAAGAGGAATAGGAATAGGTGGAAGTAGTGGTGGAACACGACCAATAGCGACATGGCCCCCACACAACATTGGACGTTGTGAAGATAAAGGAAAATCTCCTGCATCTGGAAACCTACTACTGGATGGGGGTGGCATCTTTATTGCATCAATATGATCACCCAAACGTTGAGCTTCCAAGCGCTCTAAAACAATGGCTCCACCCTCCAAATAAGCCCCCTCTGGATTGTTGTCCCAAGTCACACATTTTCTATCATTCTTCCCACCTCACAATAATGGATAGTAACCTCAAGTTGTAATGCATATAAACCAAGCTTTTTGCCCGATATACATTTAGGTTGTTTCTCTTCACGTTGTGGATGAAGTTGTAGGTGCTCCAACACCTCTTTGCAGAAGAAGTGTTATCATCCTATGAAAGCACCCTCATCACCAATTTATGCAGAGATGTGTGGTAGAGGAACCATACATGTATGACGTTTCACCATTTGATAGGATTCAATCTATCTCAATCTTTAGTTGCATGCAAGTTAGCAAAGACTCTATGTTCCTTGATGCACTTGCTCAATTCACTTTGCACTTGAGCACGCTCCTCTTCATCAGGGACCAACTTGTCTAATGCAAGCATAAACTCATTCTGTACCTCCAGATTTGTGTGTGGTTTTCTCCTAACCCCACCCCCAAGTGCTAGTTGGGCTAACCAAGATGGGAATAATATTTGGGTGTAGGGACATATACTAAGGCATGGTGGAACATTCAAATTATCCCACCTTTTGACTACATGTTTATGAATATGATCATACAAGATCACATCTCTTGGCTCAACAATGTCTTTGATTTCGCTTAGCATGCTATCCATTTTCTCATACACCTCCCCAATCACCACCTAATTTGTATCTGCAAACCAAATAATATTATAAATGGGCCTGGTGAACTGCAGAACATACCTAACATGTGCCCAAAACTAACTATCAAGAATGTTGCCCTCCACCTCTTGAAATCCATGTCTATTATAGATGTGGACGTAGCCTTGTCTTTCAAACCCTACGATGAATCACTTGAGACCATACTAGCCAATGCCTCTCTTAACTTCAAAAGGTGCCTAAAGGTGAGGTAATAGCTAACAAATCTGGTCTTTGCAATCTTCAATAGCTCCAACTTAGAGTGATTGCAGAAAATGTAATGGGCATGGCTATAAATGGCAACAATTTTTATCATTCTCTTCCCTTTCTTGCACAATGCACCAATCCATTTATAATCATGGTCCTTCGTCTTAATAATATCATGCATCAAAAATTTCAATGTGTGAACTAAACACACTGACCAAAATATGTTAGGGTACATATCCTCAACGATCACTCCTACTGCCTTAGAATTAGCAACATTATCAATGATGACTTGAATGACATTGTACAGCACAATCTCTTAAATGGTTTTAATTAAGGGCTCTACAATATTTACATTGATCTTGTAACAATCTGAGTTGTCATGCGTTGAAAGGAAGACCGCACCACTAGCAAACACACCAAGAATATTTATTAATGCTCTGCCTTTAACATTTTCCCAACCATCAGATACAATGGATACCCAATATTAGGTCCAATCATTTGTAAATTGTCCTAGAGCATTACTAATTTTGGCTCTTTCCCTGTCAAGTCTCATGGTTCTGGCTTTTTCATATCCATGGCTCATGTATCCTTTAGGGGCACCATTGATGCCTTGTACCATTTCATGTCAATAGGGTGAGCGAAGAACATTGAACAGTATGCCACATGCATAGAGAACGCTGAAAATTTTTGCATCCACGTCATCCTTCCAGCCTTGGTCAAGGAAATTTGATATTGTTCTGTGCCCCAAATGCATGGGCAAGAATCCACTAGAATGGGGGCATGGGGATCTACCATTGAACATTCTATGTGAGCTTGAGGTCTTAAGATTCAACCCTTAATTTTTTGGATTTGTTTTGTGCAGCCTCCTCTTCCTTCATGTATTTGTTTCTATCTTTTATTGGCACTTGATCACAAGTTTTGACTCCTATAGTCTTATTTTCGCACATGGAAATCCCACAGAAATGCTTTCTCACATGAGTATATGAACCTGTGTAAGTTGATTTACATTGGAAGCATGTAAATTTTGTGGTTCCACCCACTTTCCCTCCCTCGAGCTTTGTCACATACTTCTACAAGGGTGTTGATCACCACCATCATAATAAAAAATGGAATCAAAAGGATAAACCACATACCCATCATGCTTCTTGATAACAACTTCCTGCCTGCAATAGAATAATGGAGAAGGAGAAATGGGAAAGAGTAGGAGAAGAGAACATTCAAGTTTTCAACATAAAAATATACTAGTTTACAACACATGGAAAAAAAAAATTTAAAACAAGAATGAGCTTTAGAGCCTAACTCTTCAGCTCTCCCATGGTGGTTGAAGTAACTATGGCAACCTTCAATCTCCCTTCCAAACTCTCAAAAATGGCAAGCTTCAATCTCCCTCACAAATTGTTAATGTTTCTCCAATTAGCAGCATCGGGCAAACATTCTCCCAGATTGGTCATGTTGATTTGACCAAGGGAGAACGATACATTCACTCACAGGGCCATGTTGATTTGGCTACTGGTGAATGGCCCAGGGGCAGACATTCTCCCAGATTGGTTATGCTGATTTGACCAAGGGAGAATGATACATTCACTCACAGGGCCATGCTAATTTGGCTAGTGGTGAATAGCCCAAGGGCAAACATTCTCCCAAATTGGTCATGCTGATTTGACCAAGGGAGAATGATACATTCACTCATGAGCTGTTGAATTTTCAATTTCCAGATCTGATAATTATTGCCTTATGATTTTTCAAACAGATTTTAATGCCACTATTATCATAGAATAATTACACTGAAAATCTCAACCAAAATATAGTAGCGAAAACAACAGAATCACAGAAAGATAGCCATGCACAGTAGACACGAGATTTTACCCTGGGAAACCCAACCTTGGGAGAAAACCCAGCAACTTTTCTTAAGAAGAATTCAAGCCAATAAGTACATCACCATTCAATGAAGAACCATAGCACAAGTTCGCCCTATGAGGAAGAACCCTCAAGAAATAGCGAACCACCAGAAAGATAGTGAACCAGACAAAGATAGCTAACCATACAGAGGCAATGTACCCTTCAAAAATCTTCCAAGATGCTCCTTCACCATTGTGCCACTACTCGCCACTGCCTCAGCGAACTGTCACCACCTAGTGTGCACTTGATGAGGAGATATCTGTGAGATATAAAAATGAAATGATCCAGCCTCTTATTTATAATATTTGAGTCACCTTCAATTTCCTTTTGGGGCCGACTTCTTCTTTTCTCTTCAATATTTCATTTAATGCTTTCCAGGGTTTCTTCAATAGTTTTTCTTGTCTTCTTGGAATTTCTTCTTTACTAGAAAAGTTGTCCATGAGCCTTGTTGATGTGTCATCTCCTCACATGCACGTCTAATTAATATAGGGCTCTAATGTTGAGTAAACCCACCGAGAAGCCCATCATCACAAGAGGTCTCTTGAGCATACATCTTCAACATTAGACTAGACTTGTAAACAAGTCAAACCTACCTTATAAAAATTAGATCACTTCGTCCTGGAGCGAGCAATGTGAAAGCATATAGCATCTCGAGTCTTTATCACTCCTTATCAAATCAGCATGACTAAGGAGAAAGACTACACCTAGGCCATTCACTACTAGCAAATCCCCGTGAGTGAATATATCATTTTCCCTTGGTCAAATCAACATGACCAATCTAAGAGAATGTCTGTCCGATGTTGCATCTCGAGTCTTTATCACTCCTAGTCAAATCAGCATGACTAAGGAGAAAGACTACGCCTGGGCCATTCACCACTAGCAAAGCCTCATGAGTGAATGTATCATTCTCCCTTGGTCAAATCAACATGACCAATCTGGGAGAATGTCTGCCCGATGCTGCTAATTGGAGAACCATCAACATCCTGGGCCATTTACCACTAGCATAGCCCCATGAGTGAATGTATCATCCTCCCTTAGTCAAATCAGCATGACCAATCTAGGAGAATGTCTACTTGATGCTAAAACATCAACACAAGGCCATGTTGATTTGGCTAGTGGTGAATGGCCCAGGGACAAACATTCTCCCAGATTGGTCATGCTAATTTGACCAAGGGAGAATGATACATTCACTCACGAAGCCATGCTGATTTGGCTAGTGGTGAATGGCCCAGGGGTAGTCATTCTCCTATTAGTCATGTTGATTTGATGAGTGAAAAAAGACTCGAGATGCTCTCACATTGCCTGCTCCAGGATGGAGTGATCTATTTTTTATAGGGCAGTATTGACTTGCTTACAAGTCTAGTCTAATGTTGAAGATGTAGGCTCAAGAGACCTCTTGCGATGAGGGGCTTCTCAGTGGGTTTACTCAATATTAGAGCTCTATATTAACTAGACGTGCATGTGAGGAGATGATCCATCAACAAGGCTCATGGAAAACTTTTCTAGTAAAGAAGAAATGTCAAGAAGACAAGACAAATGCCAAGAAGAAACCCCGGAAAGCATTAAAGAAGATATTGAAGACAAAAGAACAAATCGACCCCACAAGTAAATTAAAGGTGACTCAAATTGTATAAATAAAGGCTGGATCATTTCATTTTGATACACACACAATCAACTCTCCTCATCAAGTGCACCTTAGCCAGTGGCATACCAGCGAAATTGCAAGGAGCATCTTAAAAGATTTGTGGTGGTTCGCTATCTTTTGGGGGTTCGCTATCTTTCAGGGTTCTTCCTCATGCAAGGGTGAAGTTGTGCTAGGGTTTCTTCATGTGATGGTGATGTTCTTATTGGATTGATTTCTTCTTAAGAAAATTTGTTGGGTTTTCTCCCAAGTTTGGGTTTCCCAGGTTAAAATCTTGTGTCTACTGTGCATGGCTATCTTTCTATGATTCTATTGTTTTCACTGCAATTTATTTTGGTTGAGATTTTCAATGTGTAATTATTCTATGATAACAGTGGCATAAAATTCATAAGGAAATAATTATCAGATCTGAAAATTGAAAATTCAACACAAATCTGCTCTTCAACAACTAGCAAGAAGCCCACTCAAAACCCTAGCAAAGATGAGTGAAATGAGAAACAGAATGAGAGCAAATGGAGTGGACAAGTGTTCTAACTTCTAATCCATCAAGGAACCCTAGCCATACATTAAGCAACCTTTTGGAACCTTGCCTTGGTTCCCACAAGCAAAAGCAAAAATTCCCAATTTCACCTAAACCATGAGAGCGGTTTTGGAGCATTCAAGGAGAATTTTTAAAACTCCAAGGATCATCCCAAGAACGTTCTAGGAGGGCCCCAGGTGCATTCTAGGAGGGCTGCTCCCCACAAAGGTAGGGAGCACTCTTAATCAGTAGGGAACACGCTCCCTAAATTCACTCCCGAGAGGGAGCATTGCAGAATTGTGCCCCTAAGGGCTCTTCTAGAATGCTCCCTCTCGAAGCACACTTTGGGAGTGAAGAGCACCGGGGAGAGGGGGGGGCGGGCTTCCCCCACAGACTTGATTCAAACATGCCCAGAAAAAATTTCAAAATTTCCCATTAATTTCATTTATACCATCTTGAATTTCTGCCAGTGCTTATACAATGATGAAACAAAATGCATCTTGAGACCAAGAATAGATTGGATACTAAATTGAGCCAATGTAATGATTGAAGAATATGATAGGGCCACAAAGAAGTTGAAAGTAAAAATCATGAATGACAACGCTATATCCACATGAATTTCAGATGGTTTCTTGGGGAAATCACAATAAATTTATCACTCTTTCAAGCATATTTCTTTATCTCTCTCTTGAGAAGCCAAAAGCAGAGCCAAAACTGGGAATTTCAGCATCATCAGCAAGCAGTCCAGATTGTTTGTTGGGGAAACCACAAATAAAGTTTAGCAAACAAAATTCAACACTCTTTCAATCATGTTTCCTTCTCTCGCTATGGAAACCAGACATAGAAACTGAATTTGGGAATTTTAGCATCAGGTACAACAAACAGTGAGATGGCTCAATCATGGCTTCTCATATCAAATGCAGCAATGCAGATATAACATGCAGGTTTTGCCAAAACTGGGAATTTCAGCATCATCAGCAAGCAGTCCAGATTGATTGTTGGGGAAACCACAAAAAAAGTTTAGCTAACAAAATTCAACACTCTTTCAATCATGTTTCCTTCTCTCGCTATGGAAACCGGACATAGAAACTGAATTTGGGAATTTTAGCATCAGGTACAACAAACAGTGAGATGGCTCAATCATGGCTTCTCATATCAAATGCAGCAATGCAGATATAACATGCAGGTTTTATGATAAATACTGAACAGGGATAATCCTATTGTGTGTTATGTAAACAATACAATGTGCCTTGTACATGCAGTGATTGCTAATACAACTATTAAATCCATTAGAGCATCATATACAAGACAACCAACCATCAAGGAATGATGGCATCCACCAATGAGGCTCCATCAACTCAGCAGTAAAAATGATGTGGAGGTCCAACTCTCACTTCAACCAACATTAGAACAGATAAAACATAGCCTAGACTGAATTTGAAGAATGAAATGGAGAGTATGTGCCTTTAAGGTTGAACTCTAAAACTATAGTATCATTAACTTGTAGTTTGAAGATGCATAGAAGATACCTTGGACCAAAACAAGGTTTTACTCGTACCTTTTCTAAAAAGAAATCCATTTGTCTCTTCTACCTGAGAGTATACCTACTGCTAAAAAGAAAATACTTATTCAGAACCCTTCCACTTCATATTCCTGATAAACTAACATACTCTACCTCAACCTGAGTACATGCCAATATGATTAGATTTCACTAAGCACAAGCAAAAAGGTAAAAAGGTAAGAGAGTGAATGTTATGAAACCCTACAATACAAACTCCTTGACAACTTAACTTACAAGAAATGACAAACATGAAGCTGTAGTAGCTAGCGATAGACCTTTCCTGGTGAGCTGCAGAGGACCCAGCTTCATAACAACATATGAATAAGCCCCCAAAGCTGGTGGTAGGCTTGGCAGATGCAGCATGTGTGCTGGAGGTGTACGCGTCTGAACTTGGGGTGGGACTCCATCTGTACCCAAGGCTAACATGACAAATAAAATGCCTGAAAGTAGAGACATTCGGATAAGTTGATCCTGTCAAAAAAATAGGTGATAGTCAGGAATCTTCATATATAGGTGGTGAAATTGCTAAAATTGAAGATAAAGTTATGTAAATGCCCAAGTATTTCTAATCTAAAATATCTGCACAGTTGAAATGAGTTATCAACGTGAATAACCATCATAAAGAAGAGTAACAATTAGTGTTAAGAATATGACTTGAATAGTGACAGCCCAAAAGAATTATACTTAAATCACTGTTTTAATCTTTATATCAGAGAATTGCATAACGGTTGTGGCTTTGTGACATACCTCGCAGTAGTCACGGAATGCCGTGAACATTCATAAACAAAGGCACAAGGCTGTATAGTCCAAAAGGACAGAAAAATAAATAATAAATGAAAAGATACAAGAGATGTTGACATGCAGTCAAGAAGACTGTCATATTTATAGTACATAAAAGACATGATTATCCTAAAGGACATGACCCTATATAATAATTATTGATATAAATAGTATAAATTAAGAATATTACATGTCCTCCCATCTAGGAGGGCTTTGTCCTCGAAGCACAAGGAAACAAGACAAAAAGATGATCAAAGCATGTAGCCATATTCATGCATTGTAGAAGCATCAGTCCATCCTAGGATAGTTTTTCTCAGAAATGTCTGTTGATAAGATTTTCGAATGATACATCTCTTATTATCAGTCCAAGTATGTCTTCAGGAAGAAATCGTATTGGAAGTTTGATTCTTTGGAATGTTAACAAAGCCTTGTCTTTGTTCAAAGTAATGTGGATGTTGACAAGTTGACTAATTACAGTGACTACTTCAATTAGGATGACAAAAAGGTTTTATTGAAAAATATTTTTTCTTGATTTCAACTTTAGAACGCTCTTGATTAACCTTAAGCTATGTACTAATATCTCCATCAAATACTTCTATTAATTTATCAATTGATAAAATTCTTAAGTAGTGACAAATTCATTTTTAAATTCATCCAAGTCTGTAGGCTTTTCTTTATCAACAAATTGTTTTTTGAATTTTGAAATTTATATTTCCTTCCAGTTTAATTGTTTGACTTTGGTAAGAAAGGTTTGCTTGTGGTTTTTCAAACGGAAAATTTATTTATCTTTTCTTAACAAAACTTAGTCAAAATTCTGTGACTTTTTCTTGCGATCTTGCTCCTGTTGCGATTCCCAATCGCTTTGAATTACAATATCTGGCTGCTGGCACATCATGTATATCTATTGGGGATGTATCTTCTGTACATGATTTCATTGAGAGTCATATAAAGTTATCTTATTTTTATTATGTCAAAAGTTAAAACGACAAACATATCTTTGTCACGTTTAAAGATATAGTACACAACACTTCATCCATGTTGAACCCAAAATTATATCAACATTATCCCACATAGACCCAATTTTAAAGTGGGATTTTAAATCATAATTGTTGATTGTCATTCGTTTATTTCATACACCTTTTCACCTAAAATTAGGTTTTTTATTATGTTTGGCTTATGAATTTGTAATTGATTCACCAATTGAATATTAATGTAATTGTCAATCTCATTTTTGGTGATAATTTCTATTAGGAGGGACTTGGGATAAGTTTCTTAGAGATTCCCGTATGCGGCAGGAGCATTAAGGGTGGGCTGTTAGGCACTTCCCCCTCCATTTTTGAGGGGGTGGGACTCCCTCCTTCACAAACAACCTCCATAGGTAAAAGAGATTCAAAGTGCATGTTGTTGTTATTGAGACTAGAAAGAAAATGCTATAAAACCATTGGAAATAAAGAAGACATTGCAGAACATTCTAAATTGATAAAAGATATTTGTAGTGTTACCTTCTAGCCCTGCACTTGCGAAGTATTCAAGTCCAATATAAAGATGCAAACCTAGGGCAACTTAGAAGTTCCACCCACTATCACCTTGGTGGAAACTTCTCTCACTTTAGGCCAGCTTTCTTCCAACACAAGGGAAGATTCCCTAATATGATTGCTAAATCTGTCTTTTAAACCCTTGAAACAACTTCCAAATTTAGCAAAACAGAAATTTAAGAGGTGCAATAGATGTATGATGGTGAATTCAAGTAGGTCGGTGCCTTATAAGTTATCATTAGGGTATGTAGTCCAAACATATTTATGAGATAGCAACTTGATTGTCAAGGATATTAAACCAAACAACATGCATTAAACAACACTACTTTTAGGTATAACAGATCAGAAAAGTGCATTTACAGCCAAGTACAGATTCTCATAATGATACACCAACACAATCATGAATCATTCAAGTAAGTTTGAGATATCATATAAGACATAAGTAGCAAAAGAGGACAGCTTTCTATTGAATAACTAGCCCTGAATACATACTTCTGCAATCTGATATCATAAACAGCCAAGAAAAATGTCAACAGTGTTAAACTATCTATGGAGAATATACAAGAGACGAGCCAAAGAGTCTGAATGAGAGATGTATTATATCAATGTGTGTATGATTGCATAAGGTGGTGTTGTATATATATCTAGCAAGTTCTGTTATTCCCGTCAAGAACCGCTCACCTAATTTCATAATTACATGTAACATAAATGTCATTTATTGCATACTGTTAGAATTTGTAGCTCAGGCAGGTTATTCCTCCTCATTAGGGGTGTCTAGTAATGAGGAGGAAGCCCATCTTATGACTAGACAAAAATTAAAATGGTGGGGATCACCTAACTCAAGCTAGGAATGCATCTCAGCCATTGATGCATCTCAATGCTTGATTAAATCCCCACCCTTGGATCAAGTTCATAATGAGAGGATCTAAGGGCTAGGATTGAATGAGGAAAAGATGCTAGGGTTACAAGTAACCTAGAAGCCTCACTATCAAAATAAGAGAAAACAAGGTGAGATCGAGCAAGAAAAAGGAGGCACTCCAGGGAGACTGAGACAGGGTTTGCTAGATAGCAAAAGAGAGGAGGCCGAGAAGGGTCGAGACAGAGACTAAGTCGGGTCTCTCTACATGCACCAGGAGACAAGAATAAACAGAAATCAAGTCGGGCCTCTACAGAAACCAAGTCGGGTTTTTGTATGTGCACCAGGAGGCAACCATAAGCTTCATTGAAGATACTGTGATGTACCGTTCCCAAGAGTAGGCCAGCAGGGAGTGACTTAGAAGTCTATTTGTTCCCATAGACTATAGTCAGGCACAAACAGGGAACAAGAGGAGAAATAAGGGTGATCTAGTGGCTAAACGATGAATTAAGCCAAAAAGCATAGGAAAAGTCACTTAAGCCAAAGTCAACGGAGAAATAGAATGAAAAGATGTTAAGGGGGGGACTTAATTAATTAATTACTCACCTTAGGAGGAAAAGCGCCTAGCTTAAGTGATGTCAACGGTGAATTAGATCGGGAATAGTATAAAGGGTATTTTGACCTAATTCCTCATTATGTTATGATTTGATGTTGAGATAGTTTCAGAGGAGGAGGAGATCAACCCCCTTGCTGTTTTGTGGATTTCTGGAGGAAACCACCACCATTGATCGATTTCGGTGTTGAGAGACACACCCTATCCTATCGGAGATACCATCTAGGTATTTCACCGTGCTATTTAGGAGATCCAGTTACAGTGATTGCGCAGCTCAGCCATTGAGGGCACAAGGGTTAGAGAGAGGGTTTGTGTGGCCGCACAAGACAGAGAAGTATCTTGCAGATTCCTTCCGACCCATTTGAGAGCTAGCCAGGGTACACCTTTTGAGCCACCAGTCATCAGTTTCTAACGGTGGAATCTCCCAGAGCGTAGCAAACAGCCAGATAGTGCGCAGCTCTTGAGGAAGCACATTTGGGGTTCCAGGGCGTATTCCGGCGCAGATCCGAGGAAACCCTTCCGACCCATTTGATCCAAGTGGATATTGGTGGCCACCCACCTATTCCACTTGGACCCCCACCATTGCTTCTTTCAGTTTTTCAGTTTTCACATAGTTTACTATTTTTAGCAGTTTTTCAGGTCCTGAACTTCTGGAGCCGTTTTGAGGCCCTAAACGACGTTTTTTGAGAAAACGGGGAGCAACATGGATCATAAATTGATGTTTAGGGTTTTCCATTATTTCTCAGAGATAAGCTACCAACACCCTAGATAGTTTATTTCCATTCTATCTGTAAGCATATTTCAGTCATTTGTTCTTAATAAAATGAAGTCTTATTTCCACTGCATCTCTGCATTTATGTGTATTTTTGTATTTCATTGTGTTCCTACAAAAATCCGGATCAGTGGTATCAGAGCAATCTACTCATTCTCGATCCTTCTTTGCATGTCCCCAACGAGGTCGAGGTATAAGGTGTTAGGGATCGATCTGGTTGAACCTTTGCAAGATCAGCCTCGCAAACCCCAACGACCGCCCATGGGGGAAGAAACGAAAGATAAGGGAGCAGGAGATCTTATCAAAATGTTGCTCGAGGAGGCCCTTGAGAAACAAAGGAACGCGATGATGGACAACTTTGCCCAGATCCTTCAACAAATGCCCACTAGCGGCGCATCTACATCCAACAGCCACTCTGGAGGCGCCACTCCTTTTAAGGTACAAGTAAACTTTGACATTCCCATATTTGAGGGCCAAATAGATGCAGATGTCGTAGATAGATGGTTGAATCTGTTAGAAGGATATTTCTTGGTCCATGACTTTTCCGACCGAGAAAGGATTATTTTTGCACTCCTCAAAGTCACCCCCCATGTCAAGGACAGGTGGGAAACCTACTGTGAGCAACAAAGCGAGGGGGAACCCTCTCTGTTCTCAGTCGCACCCACTTGAAATTCTTTCCGAGACGCCATCAAGGAACAATATTATCCCGTGGGGAGCTATGAGGACAAATACATACAATGGACTACGCTGCGGCAGCAAAGGGACCAAGATGTGCATGAGCTGAGGAATTTGTTTCATACCCTACGCACAAAGTTGGGTATCAAAGATTCAAAGAAACATTTGGTGTTAAAGTACCGCAGTTGTCTGTACAGATACATTCAGGAGGAAATGAAGTTCCTCGACATCTCCTCTCTTGGTGTGGCATACCGATATGCTGCCAAGATTGAGAAGAAGTTCAAACAGAAGAAGCGAGACTTTGGGTCTATGAATCAGAAGCAAGGGAAAGGTACCCCCAAAACACAGAACAAAAGACCAAGCCAAGGGGGGGTGGCCCAGGACAACCCGCCAAAGCCGCAAGCAAAGAACAACACCACGAAGCCAAAAAAGGACACGGGGAAGTGGTGTGAGTTCCATAAGAGCTCCACCCACAACACAAGTGAGTGTCGGGCCAAGAAGTCACTGGTAGTCGAGTTGAAGGCTTCTGAATCGGATGCAGGCTCCGACTCTGAACCAGAAACCGACAAGGGGAATGACAGGGGGAAGCAGATTATCGATGCGGAGCCCAACGCCACCGTTGCCACCACGAAGATCCAGAAGGAGGAACCAAAAGACCCAAAAGAGGCAAAGCGTCTCTTCCATTCCAAGATGTGGGTAAAGGGTTCCCCATTGCAGTTCATTGTCGACAGCGGGAGCCAGAAGAACCTCATCTCGGTAGAGGTCGTGAAGCGGCTGGGCTTGCCGACCACAGCACACCCACAACCATACACCATCGGGTGGTTGCACCAAGGACAGGACCTCCGCGTCAGCCAGCAATGTCGCCTTCCCTATAGCATCAAGCCCTTCACGGATGAGGTATTATGTGACATTGCTCCTCTTGATGTTTCTAATGTATTATTAGGCCAACCGTACTTGTGAAAGCAACATGTGTATGCGTCTAGGCCTCGTGTTGTTATTATCACTTTGGGCAATAAGCTTTACAGGATACCGGAGATAGCACCGCCTACCACCATCTCTTTGGTTACTACAAAACAATGCAGTAAGCTCATTCCAAAACCAAGAAATTTGTTTTCCTGATGATCCGCCCTCAAGGAAAGAAGAAGACTGTAGCCATGACCTCCAGACAGGGCCTCTCTGCACGACAACAACAGATGGATAAGGTCATGGAGGAGTACGAGTACATCTTCACCTCCCCCGCAAGGGTGCCTCTACACTGCCAGGTCAAGCACCCCATCGATCTGACCCCAAATGCGCCACTACCCAATGGACCAATCTATCGACGCTCTGTTCTAGAGAATGACGAAATCAAGAGGCAGATTCAGGAGTTGTTGCAGAAAGGTCACATCCGGTCGAGTTTATCGCCCTGTGGGAGCCCGATCGTGTTGGTGCAGAAGAAGGATGGGACTTGGAGACTCTGTATTGACTATCGGGCACTGAACAAGATCATTGTCCGGAATAGGTACCCGATCCCACGGATTGATGACCTTCTGGACCAACTCAAGGGGGCAAAATATTTCAGCAAGATCGACTTGAAGTCTGGGTATCACCAGGTACCAATCGAACCTCTGATGTGTGGAAGACTGCCTTCA
Organism: Picea mariana; assembly: GCA_032191745.1. Taxonomy (NCBI): domain Eukaryota; kingdom Viridiplantae; phylum Streptophyta; class Pinopsida; order Pinales; family Pinaceae; genus Picea; species Picea mariana. The sequence continues at coordinate 83,300 of JASDQU010373059.1, forward strand.
AATCCAAGGAGGGCCTCTTCGAATGGTTGGTCATGCCTTTCGGGTTGACGAATGCCCCTGCAACCTTCATGAGGCTAATGGACGACATCTTGCGGCCATTCACCAACTCATTTGTAGTGGTGTACCTGGATGACATTCTGATCTTCAGCCAGACTTGGGAAGAGCACCTCCACCACATCCGACAGGTCCTCCAAACACTGCGGCAACATAAATTGTGTGCCAATTTGGAGAAATGCACTTTTGGCATGAACCAGGTTCAATATCTGGGATACATTATTGATGAGGGGGGGGTGCATGTGGATCCAGCAAAGATCCAAGTCATTCAGGATTGGCCAGCCCCAACCACCCTGACAGAGCTCAGCAGCTTTTTGGGTCTTGCCAATTTCTACCGCAGGTTCGTGTTAGGATTCTCTCATATCACTTGGCCCTTGAGTCAAGTCACCAAGGGAGGAGCGAAAGCAAAATTCTTTTGGTCTGAATCTCAACAAAAGGCGTTCAGGGAGTTGAAGCATTGCCTCTGGTCTGCACCAGTGCTCACATTACCAGACTTGCAACAACCATTTGAGATCGAGACAGATGCCTCTGACTATGCTATTGGGGCAATCCTTACTCAACATGGGCATCCAGTGGCATATCACAGTGACACACTTTTCAACACAGTCCGGAAGTATCCCACTTATGACAAAGAGATGTATTCCATTGTGCAGGCTTGTCTGCAATGGAAGCATTACATTTTGGGAAAGGAAACGGTCATCCACACAGACCACCGACCCCTACAGTTCATATAGACACAAGGGAAGTTGCAGAACGATCGCCATCAGAAGTGGTCCACATACCTGCAACAGTTTCATTTGAACATTAAGTACAAGAAAGGTGTTAATATTTAAGCCATTATTATAGATGTTTGCATTTCATTAGATAACAATAGCATAATCCAAGATCACTGAGAAATACACAATCACAAGAGACACAACATTTATCTTGGGTAACCCTCTAGGGGAAGAAAACCCAACAAAACTTCCTTAATATAGATAGCCAATACAATGCCAAGAGATCTCTTAAACTAATACAGAAAGTCCTCTCCCAGATATGCGCCACTCTCTCTCTCCTTCTCCAGTAGCAGATCCAAAACTTATCTCTCAATGAGCAAGTGAGTTGTGTGTCTAAGTGAGGCGCTGGCCTCTTTATTTATACAAGTCTGGCACGTGTGAAGTGTCTCTTCACTGGCAGGGCCGACTTCTCAAACTGGGTGGGTAAACCCACCTTTATTATATTTCTGGGCTTCTTTAATATCTGTTGGGGCCGACTTCTTATTCTACCTATTACAATTGTCTTTTGACCAATCCGCAAAAGGGGATTTGGTCCTATTACAATAGCCGACAAGATCAATCCACAATGGGGATTGATCCAATGAATAATATATCAAATAATAATAAGAATACTCTTTGTAGTTACATTATTTCAACAAAAGGCAGCACCAATAATGTTGCAGATTGCCTCAGTCGACCACCCATCGTGGCGCTCACCACTGTGCTCAACTCTTGTGGGCACGAGACTTCCGATTGGCCGCTTCTCTACACAAGTGATCCAGAATTCGGCCACACATACAATACGCTCTTGGAGGGTAAGCAAGTTCCCAATTTTCACCTCCAGGATGCCCTGCTATGTCATCTGGGACACCTTTGTGTTCCTTCAAGCGAGCGTGCCAAGATGGTTTGGGAGGCGCACTACAGTCGGGTCACTGGGCATTTCGGGGTCGAGAAAATCGTGGCAGTACTGCAAAAGTATTTCTATTGGCCGAACCTTCGATAGGATGTCGGGAAGTACATCAAGTCCTGCACTGCTTGCGCCATTGCGAAACTGACCATCAAGAAGCAAGGCCTCTATACTCTGCTTCCTACCCCCAGTCGACCTTGGGAGTCCATCTCTATGGATTACATGTCGGGCCTTCCTTCTACTAAGCATGGCAATGACTGTGTTTTTGTGGTCGTCGACAGATTCTCGAAGATGTCCATTATGATGGCCTGCAAGAAGAATATCACAGCAGAAGCCACTGCTAAACTCTTCTTTGAACGAGTGTGGGTACACTTTGGGATCCCACAGTCTATCATCTGAGATCAGGACAACAGGTTCCTCGGTACATTTTGGTCCAGCCTCTGGTCGATGTTGGACACTAAGCTCACCAAGTCCACAGCTTTCCATCCACAAACTGATGGCCAGACAGAGGTCGTCAACCGGATGATCGTACACATTATGCGCATGTACAACTCAAAGCATCCACGCACATGGGATGAGAGCCTCCCCGATGTACAACACAGCTACAACCGAGCTCTCCATAGCTCAACCAGCCACAGCCCCTTTCAGGTGGGCTTGGGATTCCAACCACTATGTCCCATTGACGTAGCCATGTCATTTGTGGCTACTCAGGAAGATTCAGCTCATGTCCAGTCTAAGGCTGACAAGGCAAACAGCTTCATTGAGTGCATTCAACACATCCGCCAACAGGTTCATGACATCTTGGACAAAGCCAATGCTAAGTACAAGCAACGACATGATCAACATCGGGTGCCACACAACTTCCAGGTGGGCGATAAAGTGTGGCTACATTTGCAAAAGGAGTGCCTCGTTGGACCCCACCGCAAGCTTCACCCGCTCCGATATGGGTCGTACACAATCACCAAGGATGTAGGGGACAATGCCTTTGAGCTCAGCATTCCACCATTCCTTGGTCTGCACCCAGTGTTCAATGTGGACCGCCTTCGGCCCTCTACTTTCCACCTCTACTAGACACATCCGACATGGCAGAACAACTCACACCAACAGAGTTAAATCCAAACTGCATGAAACAAGCCACAACTGATCAGATCATGGATACACAAATCAAGCGCAACCGACAACAAAGGATACCGTTGTATCGAGTTGTCAAAGCAGGCCAACTCCTTCACCAAGGCAAGTGGCTCACTAGGGACCAAGTTCAGCAGAAGTTTCCTCATCTCATGGAGGAACTCAACGCAATGGGGACCATTGCTTCATAAGGGGGGAGAAATGATCCAGGTGGATATTGGTGGCCACCCACCTATTCCACTTGGACCCCCACCATTGCTTCTTTCAGTTTTTCAATTTTCGGACAGTTTACTATTTTTAGCAGTTTTTCGGGTCCAGAACTTCCAGAGCCATTTTGAGGCCCGAAACAACGTTTTTTGAGAAAACGGGGAGCAACAGAGATCTTAGATCGATGTTGCTCACCCAGAAGTTGTACTCCTCGAATAGATCTTTCTAACGGGGTATTGAGCACGTCAAACGGAGATCGTATGCCAAAGTTACGTCCCTGGGAAGTTGATGTAACAATTTACCCAAACGGGGCCCATAGTCTTGGTGTTTCATCTCCTAGGGTTAGGTCTTTGGATGTTTAGGGTTTTCCATTGTTTCTCACTAATAATAGGCCTTCGAGCCTCATTGTAACACAATTCAGAGGCCCATAGCCGGCACATCTCTCCTCGGAGATAAGCTACCAACACCCTACCTAGTTTATTTCCATTCTGTCTGTAAGCATATTTCAGCATATTTCAGTCATTTGTTGTTAATGAAATGAAGTCTTATTTCTGCTGCATCTCTGCGTTTATGTGTATTTATGTATTTCATTGTGTTCCTACATAAATCCGGATCACCATTACAGAGGAGGCCAGGACAATCATTTCGAGACATAAATCGTCAGATTCCGCCGGTGGGATCACTAGGGTGCACTCCCACAGCCCAGGAGGTGCGCAAACCCACAAGGGGTGACATCCAGAGCTTCAGAGATCGGATCTTCAGTCGGACAGTTACCAGGATCAGCCTAGAGGCCAGGGCGCTCATTTTGGGACAATTTCCAGTCCGTTCCGACGAGTATAGCCATCAGGGCGATTTTTCGAGTATCTGCAGCAGTTGCCAGGGGCTTTCGGACTGCATTTTGTCGATCTCTCAGTGCATGCACAAATCAGCCTTCATCTTCTGATCACGGGTACTTCTTGTTAGTTGCTTTGTATTCCAATGACGATCCATGAGATCTAATTGATGACTAGTTTATCTGCTACCAGCATATTATTGTATGTCTTGCTTTTTTCCTCATAGTACATATTAGTGAGATGTGTTGTCCTTTCTTTCACATGCATCATATATATTGTTAAAACACTAAATGAATGAAACACACATGCGAAAATCACCAAGCATGTTCACACATTAACTCAAGCACATCTAGAAACCCCCAAAGTATCAGATTCGAGTGATAAAACAGTAGTTCAGCAGTAGATATCCATATCAGCTAGATCAGGGATATTTCAATGGTATCAGAGCCTTCTTCCTGCCAGCCTGTGAAGAAGTTCTTCTCATGACCCCATGATTCCAGGAACAAATGCAGAATACCCGGAGGGCCGAGGACACCATGGGGACGAGTACATTCAGTACCGCAGAGGTCATAGCAGAGATAGGAGAGATAGAAACCGAAGGGATTACACTCCCCTCCACACTCAATCAGATACAGAGCCAGAGTTAGAGGACAGAGAGCATATCAGTTCAGACACAGAGGCCGAGATAGAGAGGACTATGGGTGACAGGCGTGAGACACTCAAGGGCAGGGGGAAAGGCCCTGAGACACATGTTGACAGTACGCAGGCCATGTTGAATGACCTAGTTAGAGGACAGAGGGACACGATGAACTCCATATAGCAAATGGCTATTAGTGCACAGATGCTCCACCATAGCATGAGCACTATAGGTGCCAACGCCGCAAGAGGGTCAAGTGGTTCAGGAGGACACCAGGGAGGTGGGGCCAGTGGCTCCAATGGATCTCGAGGTGAGGCTAGTCCAAACCCTTCACCAGTCCGAGTCTACACATCGTCTAGGAGGATTCCCCAACCTTTATACCCACAGTTCCAAGGAGGATAGCCATTGGGACAGCCAGGAGGACAGTCGAGTCAGGGACAGGGAGTGCCACAAGATCCGTTTGGGGAGTACAGGAGAAACTACTTGGCACTAGGACCTGAGTTACATGCAGACATGAGTTTGATGGAATATTGTTCGATCAGATATCAAACAGACCCCGAGAGGCGCAGAGAGGCAACAGGCAAACTCACAACATGGATTTCATCAAGAAAGTGGGAAAGTTGAACATTCCTACTTTCGACGGATCATCATGATGCTCGGCTCAGGCATGGGTACAGAAGCTTGACACATATTTCAAGCTTAACCTGATGATAGAGTCGGAAGCCATCAGCTTCGCCACCTTGCACTTGGAGGGGAAGACCCACGATCCGTTCGGGGAGTACAGGAGAGACTGCTTGGCACTAGGACCAGAGTTCCATGCAGACATGAGTTTGATGGACTATTGTTCGATCAGATATCGAAACAGACCCCGAGAGGCGCAGAGAGGCAACGGGCAAACTCACAACATGGATTTCATCAAGAAAGTGGGAAAGCTGAACATTCCTACTTTCGACAGTTCATCATGATGCTCAACTCAGGCATAGGTACAGAAGCTTGACACATATTTCGAGATTAACCGATAATAGAGTCGGAAGCCATTAGCTTCGCCACCTTACACTTGGAGGGGGAGGCGAACGAGTGGTGGTACCATGGGCTGGTGACATTGGGTCACAGCCACATTACTTCATATTTGGAGTTCACTGAGAGGTTGATGGAGAGGTTTGACAGGAGAGATCCAGAGCTCCACTTCAGGGACCTTACACAGTTGAGGCAGACTGGATCAGTTGAGGCCTTCATCACAGAGTTCCAGTGGAAGGAAGTGGTTGTATCAGATATATCGGAGCACAGACTGGTGATGTTGTTCACCGAAGCATTGATAGAGGCATTGAGGGGTTGGATTAAGGCTTTCAAGCCTCGCACCTTACAGGAGGCCATTGTGCGCACGAGAGACATGGGAGACTCAACGCTAAAACCCAAAACCTTTACCAAACCCTTTGTACCACAGAGAGACAGGGATCAGAAAAATCCTCAAAGGGAATGAAAGGGTAAACTCAAGTTAGATGATGACACGAGATGGGAGTTGATGAGGAAGAAGCTTTGCTTCTCTTGCAGAGACCCTTGGGTCCTAGAGCATAGATGCATGGGAAAGGGACAGATCCACTACATTGAGGTGGAATTAGGTAGTGAGGAGGAGGATGAGGATATCGGGGCACGGGCAAATAGTGATTCAAAGGATGAGACCACACATGAGCCAGAGCAGCAGCCGAAGAAACCTCAGATTCCGGCAAGGGCACGGCCCAAGGAGGAGACAAAACCTCATAGAGAGGTGAAAGGGGGAACCATAGCAACCCTTTCTGGAGTACCCAGGTACAACACTCTCAGGCTCAAGGGCCTTGTACAGGGGCAATGCATGACCACTTTAGTTGATGGTGGGGTCACCCACAATTTCATAGATGCGTCCTTAGTAGCCAAGAGGGGTTTACGCACTAAGGAGTTTGAGGGATTCCACGTGGCAGTGGCAGATGGATACACAATGACATGTTTGGACATGATCCCAAACCTAGAGGTCAAACTAGGCAACTACACCCTAACAGATACTTTCTATGTAGTTGACCTATCAGATACTGATGCAGTATTGGGGGTACAGTGGTTATATTCATTGGGGGAGATTGGGTTCTGTTGACCGCCTCTCCAACACAGGTGGTCAACTCCATGTGCCATGAAGAGATGCATCATCATTTGTCAAAGACTTTGGTTCTACAGGGCATGTTTGGCCCCAGCACTTCTCTTTGTATCTGGAATTTCCACACCCTTGCGTGGGTTAATAATGTAATAGGTCTGCATGAGTCATGTCTAGGTCAGTTACCTTGGGATCGGTTCACTGGGAAAGTTCCTTTCACCGAGGGTTTTTTTATCCTCGGGTTATCAATTGGGCTTTTCAGCCTTATTGATCTTCCTTGAGTTTTTCCCTCACACTTGCAATAATTCCTCCAAAGTGGTGAACGACGTTCTAGTGGGTTTATCTTTTGGTAACTATTATAGGGAATCATTGTAAATGACCATGCAAGACATCTTAGAAAGTTTCGCGGAATTCCGTCGAGTCTAGTATAGTTTTTTTTTTTATTAATTAATTTTTAATTAATTTTCCCTAAGTTTGGAGGTTTAATTATTTAATTAATTAATTATTTTTGAGCAATAATTGTAAAAACTAGGTCCTTGGACTTTTTGATAGGGGTATTTGTGCTCAAAAGAAATGGAATAGCACCCCCTACATCCATGGACCAAGTTTCAGCTCAGTTGGATAACTTCTGCTATGGGTTTGTCCACCCGGAGTGTCAGTCAGTCTAAAACAACAATTTTAATTGCTAAAGTCCAAACATGGCAAAATTGTAAAATTATAATAATGAGTTAAAAGAATGTTAAATGGTGGATCTAAGTTAAAGAAAGACTCCCTAAGCCTAACCTAACCACCCAACTTCTTCCTACCCCCTTTTCCTACCCGTTCCACACTCTCACCCTCAAAAAGTGACGCCCTAGGGGGAAGTTACACCCTCCTCTAGGAGAAAAACGTGGCATCTTGTTTTTAATTGGTGGAGGGGCTCCTCCCATTGGTGGATGTGCTTTTTCTCACCCCCCACGTCTCTCCTTCCCTCATCCCAACTCCTTTTCCCTCATCCCAACACCTCCCATCCTCTCCTCATCCCCAAAAGTTGCGCCCTCCTAGGAGAAGTGCGGCCCCCTCCATCTAGAAAAAATCCAAAATAATTTTTAAAAATTATTTGGAACCTCTCACCTTCCTTGGCATCAATCCCAAGGCCTCCCACACCTCTTTGTTTGATCCCAACATCTCCCACAATTTTTCTACACCCTAGATCTATTGATCTAACCCTAGAGGGTGTGCCCTAGCCTAGGGATCTACTCTATTGCTTGTGGTGGACACTTGGCATTGATCCAAGAGAGGTAGGTTTGTCTCTCCAAGTATAAATAGATCCCGCTCCTCACTCCCAACCCACAATATCTTGAGCTAAGGTTATGCTACTTGATTTATCATTCTCTCTCTCTCTCTCTCTTTCATTCGTCATTTTCATTCTCTTGCTCTCTAGGGTCTTGGAGATAGTTTTCTCCAAGATCCTTTTTCTTGAGTAATAAAGAAACTTTGGAGGATTATTGGAAGAGTTATGCACATGCTTCTTCTTGCCATACTTATGAGGTAAACTTGTTCTATATTTTGTTTGGTGGTTGCATCCATGGATCCTAAGGTAAAATGTTATTTGGGTAGATCTAGTAATGCACATGCTTGTAGATCTATGTATCTTGATATGCTAGATAGGATTGAAATGTCATTTTATTAGTATATGCAACATATTGTCTATTGTATGCCATCATTGCTCAAGGTTTTTGCAGGTTTAGCTTCAAGGGTTTCATTGGGACAACCTCAAGCAAGAAGGCTCCCTTGAGACACACTCAAACTCCATCTATTTCTTACCCTTACTCTTCTCTTATATTGTTGTTCACTTCCATATATTTCAGCTAGCATAATCTAGTAAGATAGGTCATTTTATATCAAAAATTTCAAATTTTTCTTAAGAAAAAATTTTGCCCTAAAAAGGCAAAAGTTTTTCTTCATTTGTAGATTGGTTGTGTGTCATTTCCAGCAAGGATACCTTGCTGGTTTTTGCAGGTTCAGATCTAGTTGAGAGGGGTTTTGACTACCCAAGGGCATCCACACAACACTCAAAGAGCCCCCAAGGGATCGGTAGCTATTTTTCAACCTTGCTCCTTCGATTTCCTAGTATTTTCATTAAATTTTCTCCTTTGCTTGCTTGTAGTGGCTCACATTTGTGGGAGGAAAAGGGTACGGCCCCCTCCCACGTGTGAACCTTGGGTAGTTTGGTTTTTAGTCTAGATCTTAATTTTTATCTTTCTTTTTGCCTTTCTCTTGCTAGGACGTGAGGGTTTGTGAGATAAAGACTATCTCCCACACCCTAGGACGTGGGGTAGGGCTTGCTTGCTTGTCTTTTGGTTTGCTTGTTTCTCTTTCCTCAATAATTTCTTAATAAGATAATTAATTGCCTACCTTGTTGGGAGAGGAATACCCCAAAAGGTTAGGTTCAGGTTTAATTTGTGGTTAATGATCTAAATGCTATAATGTTCTAATATCCTAGATCTAAATCTAATACACTTAATAACACTCTAGCTTAAGCCTATTGGGCACCTAAATCAACTTAACTAGATCTCATGCATGCTTAGTCCACTACAAATGCTTATTTTTATGTCTCATGCTTAGATCTATGAACTAAATGCTTAACTAAGTGAATGGTGTTTTGTTTATTGCATAGATCTTTTGATGCCATATGCTTAGAGTAACTTCTTTCTTTTAAGTTGATAAGTAGGCACACATAAATCTTCTTCTCTTTCACACTTGATGCTCTTATTTAAATGCTATTGAACATGGTATAAGTGTGATTATATATCTTCTATTGGTTGGCAAGTTGTTCTTGCCTTTTGTTATTTATCTTCAAGCGATCTATATTGTGCATTTTAGTGACATATACATGTGTTAATGCTCTTGATTTTGTAACTTAAACAACACATTTTAAGGCCAAAGTGAGTTTCGGCCAAGTCACTAAATCACCATTAAAAAGTGTCATAAAATCTTTAAAACACTCCTAAACACTCCTAAAAGTCTACCTAACTAATATATAAACTTAATAGACTCTTTAGGATACCTTAGACCACCATCTTCACCATCTAAAACGGGGCTTGAGGAAAACAACGGAGGGTGTAGGCAGGGGACCGTCTCACAGCGCACAGGATGTGTCCTCTCCGGGAAGTACTCTTGTTTTGTGTTGATCTATGAAACTAGGGTGGCAACACTTATTGAGCATCTAGCAGTTATTTGGCAATAGGAGGAGAAGGCTTTGGTGAAAGCTTAATAAAATTTGATAACCTTAAGAAAACTTAATAACTCAACCCTGGATCTAAATTTCTAAATACTTGTGGGTTTAATAATTAAGAGTGGTCGATCTTCATCCTTGATACTTGTGCTTAAATTTATAAATCTTCTTTGATGTATTGATGATGATGATCTTAATGCTTTGATGATAATGTTATATGATGATTTAATCTGCACAAACACAAAATAATTGAAGTGGTTAGCTTACTTCTTGTATTTTAGCATTCTTTAAATTGTAAATTTTGTATCTAATATATTGGTGATCAAGTTATTCTTTTGTAAACAATATTGTAATCTATTTGTAACGAACAACCCCTTAACTTAGTTGACCCCAAGCCCAACCTTAGGCACTAGTCTTAGTTGACCTAGGGAAAGGTTTTGCTTTACATTCTAACCCTTTGCATCTTGCATTGTTGCTTGTGCATTTTAGGATTAGAATCCCCCAAACCTTGTAAATAATTAAAACTAACTCCTAGAACTTAACTCTAAAACTAATCTTGAAACTAGGGACTACCCCCCTTGGCTTCCCTAGGAGTGAGCCTAGACGGAAGAGGTTCCGGTCAAAGTGACAGCGTGGGCTGTGAACCTAGGCATTGTGCCTCCAAGGACACACTAAGCGAGTCGGACTTAGCTCACGTTTGCAAGTGTGTATAAGGACGGCAACAGGTTCAACTATCAGACGTTGACCATGAGCTTCAAAGACGTCAGTGGATCAGGAGTGGTACTGAGAGGCATGTCTATAGGAGCACCACGAGTAGTATCAGCAAAAAGGATGGAGCGGATCTTCCGTCACGGTGATGTAGCCTATGTCGCAGAGTGTTTGATCACCGCGCGGAAGGATTCAGAGGGCAGGGAGCATTACCATCCACAGATCAGAGAGCTTCTGAGTCAGTACGAGCCAGTGTTTGGGCCAATACCACCAAGGAGACCACCAGACAGGGGATTTGAGCATACGATCGAGTTGGAGGCAGGGGCTACACCGGTGATCACCGTGCCCTATAGGCACCCCAAGAGATTCAAGGACGAGATTGAGAAAGCAATCAAAGAATTGCTTGCGATGAGGCACATCAGGCCTGTTATTGCACAGTTTGTACTTGGAAGTAAAGGAAAGGTAAAAGAAGACAAACTGACGTAACGGGAGACTATCCTATCACTGTCACCTCAATAGGATATCTCTTTCTATTTAGGGTGGTAAGCCCAGGGGAGACGTCCCCGGTGACCTGGGGTTTTGAGAAGCAAAAGGGTAAAGGCTAAGGTAAAGGTTTCCCTCTCACAAGTCACCACCGATCAGAAAGTCTGGCTAAACAGCCAATAAAAGATAATAATAACCAAAAATGTACCTGCCCGAAACAAAGCAACATGAAAACTATATTTGCAAGGTCACTTGCTGGTTAGTACTTCATATAATCATGGACTTTCTCAAATAAAGCAATTGACTAGTATATTGACGAAGTAAGCAAAAATGTATAGTAGCAATTATCACAATACGATACTTCACAATAAATGCTTTAAAGAAGCTTCACAATGAGCAAAATGATTAATCATCAATGTCACAATACCAACTTTCATTAGAAGCAAATAATACCACGCATTAGTCAATCTCTCAATTGCTTAAAGAAACTAAAATCCTGCAAAGTATAACTATAATTCCAATGGATAGTAGCAGCAATGAGGTTAGTAGGTTAGGGTTAGAAGGTATTAGTAGTTGTTCAAAGATTTTGGAGGTTGTGATCAAAACACTCAAGTAAGAAGTCTTAGACCAGTGCATTCACAGGGCAAATGGAGTCAAAAATGGCTGCAAGAATTGAAGGGACAATATGATAATAATAGGGCCAAAGACAAGAGGAATTTGATGGTGAGGTGTTGGTAAGCCAAGGCTTCAACATCAAACCCTAGGGGAAAACGACTTACTAAGGTGTAGGCAACCCTAGGCCTTAGCACGTTTTCCTCCTTTAGCTCAATGACAAAGTAAGATCGGCTAGGATGAAGAACAAGAGATAGGGTGTTGCAATGGCAAGGCCCTAGCAATGTCTCCAACAGAAAAAATGGCTCCTTGGCATAATCTAGTAGGGAATTAAAATAAGGACACCAACATGTGCTTATTTCCTAGGGTTCATTCCAGCAATTTCATTAACAAAATGCAAGTAAAACACTATAACCATTCAAGTAAGGGAAGGATTGCAGAAATTCACTTACATTTACCAAGTATTCATCAAGCCAAACCCTAGTTATAAACTTTCCACCAAGAAAAATGCCAAAGATCACCAAAAAGAAGCCTCCTTCAACAAGTGCGCCACAATTTCAGCCAAAACCCTAATGAGGGCCGCAAATTTCTGATCTCACACAAGTGTGAGTGAAAGATGATGAGAAAAAGAGAGTTTTAGCTCTCTATTTATACAATAGCAATGACCTTAATTTTATTTTTAGGTCACAAAAGGTCGACATGGCCAAAAATACATCAAAATATTGTTTTACATTAAATGTCATAATTAAAACTCTAATCAAGCATAAAAGGTGAAGTCATGCCCTTTTAGGGTGACGTTAGGCCTCCTTGGGCCTCCGAAAACTGCCACACCTGCCACTTGACACATAACTGCCTCCCAAAACCTCCATAGCATTGGATGACGTCATAAGATGTCTTGGGTGACCTCATGGGCCTTCCAAGGCCAACGTCCTAGTGGAAAGGGCACAACCCCCCTGGGTGTAGGTCTGCTAAGCTGCCTCTGGTGGAACGTCCTCCTCTTCTCCGGTGCAAACCCTCTGATCTGTCTCTGCCCCCTGATGGGGTCTCAGCATCCATCTGATGGGATTTCAACCCCATGGAGGTCCGAACTAATCATCTCCCCATGTGTACATGTCCATCGGGTATGGTCCTAGACATCAAGAGATACGCCCTCCATGGGCTCATAAGTCACAGGGATCATAGCAATGTCAATCACATCTAATCATCAAGTTTATTAAACATGTGCATAAAACCCCTTTTACCCGGACAACTGCTCAAAGACATTATACTAATCTACAAGCCAAGTTTGGAAGAAGTGACAGGGCGTCCTATTGGGCTAATGCTCACTAGATGTGGGGTGTTTCCGAGAAAGATCAAATCTAAGCCATGTGAGTGGGTGAAGTGGATAAGGGATGTCTGGGCAAGGGGTGCAACGATAGCAGGGAAATGCATGGCTTACCTGTGGGTGCCTCTGTAGAGGGTGAGCTACACCTGTCATGGATGCAAATGTTTCCAAGCCCATTCATGCCTTTTGTCTTTTCCTTATTGTTTTTTCTTCAAGAAGCTGGCTAGGGGACATTGCCATGGCGTGGTGACCAATGGTGGCAATGTTACCCACAAGCATTTCACGGAAATGAGAAGGCCAGCTCGTGATGAGACCCCCTTTCTCTTGGCTATGTCACCAAGAGCCACTACCCTGGCGTGGTGACTAGCTGCTAGTAGTGTCATACCGCTAGATGCCCATGGACCTAATAGGCTGGCTCGTGATGAGACCCCCTATCCTCTAACTAGGTCTTGTTTTATTATTTTATGGGTCCCTTTGTTTCTTGTTGAGGAGATTTTTACTGCTTTCTCGGGGATCCCTGGGCAAAGCATCCCGAGGTTTTATTTTTTAGGCTTTTGTCTTTTGCCAGCTGCTTTTACCCTTTGGGCCTTTAGCCCCTTCTTCCCACAAGGTAAGGTGCAACCCTTAAATAATTGGCCAACCTAATGCCCGGACCAATGTAATGGGATGGATGAGCAAGACTAAGATGGAAAATGGTAGGTATGATGGGAGCAGACAATGACTCTTCATGAACCCCCCAATGGCAACTCAAAACCTATGGGCACAAGCTTACTAGGGCATCCTGTCATTCCCCCCAGACATGGTCAAGTGGATAAGTACAAGATCCAAGCACTCGTTAAAAACAAAAAGAACTAAATGCACATATTCAAAGGTTTTGAGGATCAGAGTGACACATACCATGATACCCAGACTCATTACCTCATGGAGCAAGATCCACTTCTGCTACAGGACCAAGCCGAGGTGATGGATGTTGTTGCTGCTGACAAAGTGGAGGCGCTGAAGAAAGAAAAAGATGGGCCCTCCAGGGCCATGCTCAAGTCGATCTGGCTCTCTGTACTCCATGTCTAGGACCTGAGGGCCTCGAGACATAGTCTCCTTAGTTATCCCTAAACTGGGGGATAACAAGGCCCATCACGAGTCCTTTTGCCTCTTCAGTCGTTCTGGTACTGAAGAAAGATGACACATTGAGGATGTGCATTGATTATAGAGCTCTCAACAAGAAAACGATCAAGAATAGGTACCCTATTCCACGCATAGATGAGTTGATGGACGTGTTACATGGGGCAATTTTCTTCACCAAGATTGATCTACGGTCAGAATATCATCAGATCAGCATCAAGGAGCAGGATATTGAAAAGATGGTATTCAGATGCCATTTCGGACATTTTGAGTTCTTGGTCATGCCATTTGGATTGACCAACACACCTGCCACTTTCCAGTCTTGCATGAACCACATCTTCAGAGGGCGGTTGAGGAAATACCTTTTGGTATTTTTCGATGACATATTGATTTACAACAAGACATGGGATGAGCATCTGGCACATTTGGAGGAGGTCTTGGGCATTATGCAGGCACAGTCATTATATGCCAAGGAGTCCAAATGTGAGTTTGGCATGAAAGAACTATTGTACTTGGGGCATATCATCAGTGAGCAGGGAGTACAAGTTCATCACGAGAAGATCAGGGCCATTTTGGATTGGCCAACACCCAAGAACCTCACGGAGCTGAAGGGATTCTTTGGGTTATGCAGTTACTACAGATGGTTCGTCAAGGCCTTTTCACAGTTGGGAGCACCACTCACGGATTTGACCAAGAAGGGCACCTTTCATTAGACAGAGGAGTCACAGCAGACATTTGAGAAAATGAAGGAGGTTATGAGCACATGCCCTATTCTAGCCCTTTCGGATTTCTCACAGTCGTTTATCTTAGAGTGCGACGCATCGGGGGTGGGGATTGGAGCAGTTTTGATGCAGGGAGGCCATCCCATGGTGTTCGAGAGCAGGAAGCTCAACGAGTCGAAGAGACTCTACTCTATTTACGACAAGGAAATGCTAGCAATCATGCATGCCTTATCCAAATTCAGACAGTATCTGGTAGGTAGCAGATTTGTAGTGAAAACTGATCACAATAGTCTCAAGTATTTCCTGGATCAGAAAGACCTCAGTGAGAGACAACAAAAATGGGTCTCGAAGATCCAAGCCTTTGACTTTGACATTGAGTATGTCAACGGAAAGAGGAACGTCGTAGCAGATGCCTTGTCCAAGAGGCCACCAGGGTGTTCGATGATGGACATTTGCACAAATTGAAAGCACATTTGTTGGTGGAATACTCCAAAAACAAATTTGCTTGTGAGGTGATGGATGGACAGGTGGTTGATGATAGATATCGGGTACTAGATGATGTCATTTTCTACAAGGACCGGATCTACTTGGTTCCAGAATCTACCTTGAAGGGGAAGATTCTGAAGGTGTGTCATGATTCGCCTGCAACTGGGCATTAGGGGTACTTCAAAACTTACAGGCAAATCAGGGAGAGATTCTCATGGAAGGGTCTCAAGGATGATGTATTGAAACACATCCAGGAGTGCACAACTTGTTAGCAGAACAAGTCCGAGCATACACACCCTGCGGGGTTACTTCAGCCTCTACCCATTCTAGAACAAAAATGGGAGAGCATTTCTATGGACTTCATTACAGGTCTTCCTCGAGTGCAGGGCAAGGACTGTATATTTGTGGTGGTCAACAGGCTAACCAAATTTGCACATTTCTTTGCCATACCCATGGACAACAAGGCGATACAGATAGCGAAGTTATTTTTCAAAGAGGTATTCCAGTTGCACGGCTTACCTAGGAAGATAGTCAATGATAGAGATGGGCGCTTCATCAACGCGTTTTGGCAGGAGCTTTTTCGGTTGGCGAGCACAAAGCTAGCCACGAGTACCAGCTACCACCCACAAACAAATGGACAGACAGAGATTGTCAACAAATGGGTGGAGGGGTATCTGAGAAACTATGTGGGAGGGCAGCAATGCACATGGGTGAGTTTTGCTACAACACGATTTACCATATGTCTATCAAGATGTCACCATTTAAAGCATTGTATGGATACGATGCACCCTCTTTTGTGGAGACTGTGTTTGGGGATAGCAGGGTCCCGGGGTCCAAAGATTGGGTGGAGGAGAGCCAGAGGATCCTGCGGGCAATGAAGGAAAACTTGCAGGCAGCTCAGAACAAGCAGAAGATATATGCAGACAGGCATAGGATAGAGCGCAGTTTCGAGGTAGGGGACTTGGTTTTCCTACAGTTACAGTCATACAGACATTCCTCCTTGAAGAGGAGCGGAGCAGAGAAGCTGAAGCCGAAATTTTATGGGCCATACAGAGTCATCGGGAGGATAGGCGAAGTGGCATACAAGCTAGAGCTACTGGAGGGTAGCAAGATTCATAACGTCATGTTTCTTGCCCTAAAAAAGCAGTGGGATAGCAAGTCAGCATTTCAGAGGAGTTGCTACCCTTGGATGAGGAGGGTCAGTTGGAGCTAGTGCCGGAGGAGGTGCTCGAGCAAAGAGAGCACAGGTTGAGGAGCAAGGTCATCAGGGAGTGTTTGGTTAGATGGAGGGAACTTCCAGTGGAGGATGCCACATGGGAGGGAGAGCATATTTTACAACACCCAGGATTGATGTTGCTTGAGGACAAGCAATCTCAGGAAGAGAGAACTGTGATGTCCCATTCCCAAGAGTAGGCCAACAGGGAGTGACTTAGTGGTCTATTTGTTCTCGTAGACTTTTGATGTTGCTTGAGGACAAGCAATCTCAGGAAGGGAGGACTGTGATGTCCCGTTCCCAAGAGTAGGCCAACAAGGACTGACTTAGTAGTCTATTTGTTCTCGTAGACTATAGTCAGGCACAAACAGGGAACAAGAGGAGAAATAAGGGTGATCTAGTGGCTAACCGATGAATTAAGCCAAAAAGCATAGGAAAAGTCACTTAAGCCAAAGTCAACGGAGAAATAGAATGAAAAGGTGTTAAGCGAGGACTTAATCAATTAATTACTCACCTTAGGAGGAAAAGCACCTAGCTTAAGTGATGTCAACGATGAATTAGATCGGAAAGAGTATAAAGGGTGGATTTCGACCTAATTCCTCATTGTGTTATGATTTGATGTTGAGATAGTTCCAGAGGAGGGGGAGGTCGACCCCCTTGTTGTTTTGTGGATTTTTGGAGGAAACCACCGCCACTGATCGATTTTGGTCTTGAGAGACACACCCTAACCTATTGAAGATACCATTCAGGTATTTCATCGTGCTATTCAGGAGATCTAGTTACAGTGATTGCGTAGCTCAGCCAATGAGGGCACAAGTGTTAGAGAGAGGGTTTGTGTGGCCACATGAGACAGAGGAGTATCTTGTAGATTCCTTCCGACCCATTTGAGAGCTAGCCAGGGCGCACCTTTTGAGCCACCAGACATCATTTTCTAACGGTGGAATCTCCCAGAGCGCAGCAAACAGCCAGATAGTGCACAGCTCTTGAGGAAGCACAATTGGGGTTCCGGGGGGTATTCCGGAGCAGATCCAAGGAAACCCTTGAGACCCATTACAGAGGAGGTCAGGACGATCATTTCGAAACATACATCGTCAGATTCCGCCAGTGGGATCACTAGGGCGCACTCCCACAGCCCAGGAGGTGCGCAAACCCCCAAGGGGTGACATCCGGAGCTTTAGAGATCAGATCTTCAGTCCGACAGTTACCAAGATCAGCCTAAAGGCCAAGGCGCTCATTTTGGGGAAATTTCCAATCCATTCCGACGAGTATAACCATCAGAGCGAGTTTTCCAATATCTGTCGCAGTTGTCGTGAGCTTTCGGACTACGTTTTGTCCATCTATCCGTGCATGCACAGATCAGCCTTCATCTTCTGATCACGGGTATTTCTTGTTAGTTGCTTTGTATTCCAGTGACGATCCATGAGATCTAACCGACGACTAGTTTATCTACTACCAGCATATTATTGTATGTCTTGCTTTTTCCCTCATAATACATATTAGTGAGTTGTGTTGTCCTTTCTTTCGCATGCATCATATATACTGTTAAAACACTAAATGAATGAAACACACATGAGAAAATCACCAAGCATGTTCACACATTAACTCAAACGCATCCAGAAACCCCCAGAGTATCAGATCCGAATGATAACACAGTAGTTCAGCAGTAGATATCCAGATCAGCTAGATCAGGGATATTTCAGATACGAGGAGTCGAGCTAAGGACCAACTATTATCTCAATTAAGGGATAGAAACCGAGTAGAGGTTGAAGGAAGCAAAAGAGGCCACGACAAGGCTGATACACTACTGTTTGATGTAGAAAATAGTGATAAGAAGCAGGAATCCGTACTGTACGACTTACGTATGGATCACACATTCTTCTAGGCTAGAAAGTGAAGAGTGCCCAGGTTAGAGATATTTGTATGAGTTGTGTTTTGAGAAAATACCAGTCGAATACAAGCTGAGTTGCAGCTCCAGTTTTGTATTTTGTGTTTTTGTTAAGCATTACCAACAAAGGTACGGACCTGTACAGGTCGTACGATATATGTAAACTCATCCTGAGTAAATGTTATGCTTACAGCAAACTAATATAAATGAAATTGCTCTTTTTTGATGATATCCATTGATGATGTGTTGTGTTAATGGTGTGATTTTCATAGGAAAGAGAAGAGCTTGATTCTACTTCTGTTTAGAAATATTTTATCCTTCTTAGTGTTATTTCTTCACATACAACTTACTTCCACTTTATGATATTACATTATTACTGTAAGATATTTATTACTAATGAAATAAACAATACAATATCTAACATCCCCTCTTAATGTTGATTTCATTTTCCACAACTCCTAACATCTCTTGAAATTTTTCAAACTTCTCCCAATTGATTGCTTTGGTGAAAATGCCTGCCACTTGATCTTGGGACTTGCAATAAATCAGCTCTATCACTTTGTTTTGTACTTGTTCTCTGATATAGTGATGTTGAATTTCGACATGTTTTGTTTTCGAATGATAAATCGGAATCTTCATCATCTTGATGGCACTTTGGTTGTCACAATGTAAAGTTGTAGGCTGCATTTGTGGAAGCTTCAAATCACTGAAAATTCTACGTAACCACACTACTTCACAAGTTCTCCAACAATTGCTTTCTACTTTGTTTTTGTTGTTGAAAGCACTACCGAAGGTTGCTTTTTACTTTTCCATGAAATTACTCCACTTCCAAGAGTAAAAGCATAACCTATTGTAGATTTCCTTTCATATGTATCACCTACCCAGTCTGCATCTAAAAAACCCTTCAACGTGAAGTTATCTATCTTCTCCAATACAATACCAAATTGTGAGGTACCTTTAATATACATAAATACTCTCTTTGATGCATTCTAATGTGTTTCCCTGAAACAATTGAAAAACCTTGACAACATTCCAACTACAAAAGTTATCTCTGCTCTAGTCGTGGTAAGATGAATCAATCCTCCTACAAGTTGACTATAAAGCAATTCATTAACTACCTCGGATTTATCATCTTTCGAAAGATTTAATTTTACCTCCATTGGTGTTTTACTGGAATTAAAATCTTCCATTCTAAACTTTTCAAACAATTCCAAAGCATACTTTGTCTGTGAGATGAAATTTTTTTTCGATTGTTATCAAACTTCAATGCCCAAACAATGATGTAACAATCCCAAGTCAATCATATCAAATGATTTGCAAAGACTGTCTTTTTCTTCCTAAATCAAGTCATCACTACTACCTATAATTATTAAGTCATCAAGATATACGACCATAATGATAATTTATTCACATTTTTCTTTGATATACAAGTTAGAATCAAAACCACTTCTTTTGAAATTTCTTGATTTAAAATATTTATTAATATTTTTGTACCATGCTCGAGGGGCATGTTTTAATCCATAAAAGGCCTTCACCAACTTGCATACTAATTTTTCTTTTCCTTAACTGCAAATCCTTCAGGTTGTTCCATATACACTTCTTCTTGTAAATCCCCATTCAGGAATGCACTTTTAACGTCCATTTAGTGTACCTGCCATATCCAAATTGTGTTGCAAGAGCTAACAACATTTTTATTGTGATTAATTTTGCAATAGTAGAAAATATTTCCTCATAATCAATACCTTTTTTTTGGGCATATCCTTTTGCAACTAGCTTGGCCTTATATCTATCAATAGAACCATCTATTTGAACCTTGTGCAATAAACCCATTTACAACCTATTCATTTCCTAGTTGGGGGTAATTCAACTAACTTCCAAGTGTTGTTTTTCATCAAGGAATCATATTCAACTTGCATTGCATCTCTCCATTCTTGTTTATGATTTGCTTCATTAAAAGATACTGGATCACAAGAATGCAAAACTTCACTTATCAAAGCAAGACTTACCTGTTGTGGTGATTTTGACCTTGTTCTTCTCATTCCTTGCCATATCTCATCCACCTTTGCATCTTGAAGAGTTTGATGGAACCATTTTGGTCTTTTATGAGATTGACTTTCATCGTTCGAAGACTAACTGCCATCTTGTTCTTCCAACTCCAACTCTATTTTTTCTTCCTCTGCGTCTTTGTTCTCTTCTCTTTTGTACCTCCTATATGTGACAGGAGTTCTCAATTCATGCTCTTCATTATCACCTCGCAAAACTTCACCTTTCCATTCTGATGTATGCACATGTGGGAGTCTCTCATCAAAAATTACATCTCTACTTATAACAACCTTTCTATTTACTAGATCATATAACTTGTATGCATCCAATTCAATGTTATATCCTCCAACTTATGTCTATCTGAATCTAAAACATCTACATATTCTAAACAACCAAAAACTTTGAGATTGGTCACCTCTGGTTTCCTTCTTGACCAAGCTTCATAAAGGATCCTTCCACGGACTGCCTTTGTCAGACTGTGATTTAACAAAAATATTGTTGTCCGAACTACTTCAGCCCAAAATTGATCACTGTGATGACACCCTTTCAGCATGCACCTAACCATCTCCATAATTGATCAATTCTTCCTCCCTGCTACCCCATTTTGTTGTGGTGTTTTGGCAACAAAACTTTGTCTTTGAATACCATGATGATAGCAAAAATCACAAAATACATGTGATTCATACTCACCTCCTCTATCACACCTAAATACTTTAATGCGCTAACCACTTTATTTTCAACCATAACTTTGAATTGCTTAAGAATGGCAAATACATCAGATTTGTTCTTCAAAAAATATACCCACTTTTTTCTTGAAAAATCATCGATGAATGTTACAAAGTACTTAGCACCTCCAAGGGATTGCGTTCTCATTGGACCACAAACATCATTATGAATTAATTGAAGTACCTAAGTTTCTCTAGCTTTGTTGTTATCAAATTTGAATCGATGTTGCTTCCCTGCCAGACATGCTTCACATACACCATTATCTTCCTCAATTTTAGGCAATCCATTCACCAAATTATGTTTATGATGCAACTTCAAATAAAAATAATTAAGGTGACCATATCTTTCATTCCATAATTGATTTTTTAAAGTAGAGCACGTCAAAAAGCTTGTTGCCACTTTGGAATACCATGAAGAGCCTATACATATCATTACACCACAATCCTCTGGTAATGATGTTGTTGGTACAATCTTCAACCAAACAATGTTTCTTATCAAACACAATAGTATAGTTTTCATCAATAATTTTACTAGCATAAAGCAAGTTTGTCTTTAAACCAAGATGTTTTTGATGCAATCTCCTGAAACTCTCATGCATACATCACCTCTTCCTTGTACCTCATGAATATTTTCATCACCAAGAGTAATAATATCATCATCATAGGGAGCAAGTTTTGAAAAAACTTCTTGCTTACCAATCATATGCTTGGTGGCTCTTGTTGATGTTTGTAGCATCAGACAAGTACTTTCGTACAGGTCTAAGTGTCTAGACATGTGGAAGTAGTCCAAAGGACTTTTCAGAAATTAAAGGAATTATTAAAGTGAATGTATTTTTATAATTAAAGAGAGTTTCATTTAATGAAATGCTAAAGTTATTAGCATTAGTGAATTAAATAAATCTTAGTAATTGATCTCGAGTGAGATGAGATCTAATCTCAATCGTTGATCACTTTGGAGATTAGGGTTAGGGTTCAACTCAATATTATAAAAGACAGCCAAGGTGAAAGGAGAAGACACATCTTGGAGACATTTATTGGAGTCAATGGCTCATAGAGAGAGAACAAAGAACTTTTCCTCAAGGAGATCTCAACAAGGGTGAAGAAGGACTTTCATCTAGATACCAACTCAGTCGAAAGGAGAAGGAAGCAACAACAGACATATCTGATAAGGACAGATCTAGGCAACATATCAACAAAAGGTACAACCGCAAATCGAGCTGTACAGAGTCTACGCAGCATCATACGCAGCTGATAGGAGTCCAAAGCGCATACATACGCGTTGCACACCTGCAGTAGGGAACGTACATCCGCGTCGGACAAGTATTTGAGGGCACGTACATCCGTGCAATGCAGTGGACACAGGTGCGTACATATGCATTGTGCAGGTCGTACAGATTGTACAAGACACCAGTATAGAGTCATATAGCAGCAACAAAGTTGCTAGGTTACAGGAGTTTGTTGTATTTTTCTGTTTCTATTCTCAGTGGGCAATTTTCCTAGTTTGGGAGCCTTTGTAAACTTGGAATCATTATTTAATGAAAAGTTGATGTAAAGGGAAAAGTTTTTGTGTGTTGTGTGAAGTTTGTTTTCCTCGATTTTGTTTATGTTGTTTTATTTCTAGCCAATATATTTTATTTTGTGTTGTAATTATTTTTCAGCAAGGAATAACACAAAGTAGTAAAGTATCTAGGTGCTGGGAATTGAGATTTTTCAACATGTTATCAGAGCTTGCACTCTGAGAGAGAGACAATTTCAGATACACAACAATTTGTGCAGCAGATCTGTAAGATTTGCAAGGAGATCTCTGCAAATCTATAAACCAACAGTGAAATTCTTGTGGGTGCTTGAAGGAATAAGCACACGGCAGTTGTTTTTGTTCAGATCTAGAAATGGCAGCAACCAATATTAGGTTTGAAAACCGATTGGATGGAGCATCTAACTTCCTGTCCTCGAAGACGAGGGTTACCTTACTTTTGAAGGAACGTGACCTTTGGGAGATTGTCGAAAAGGTTGTTCCTCCACCGACAAATGCAACTCAGTTAGGCTCATGAGAAGAAGGACATCAAATCCCAGAGAGTGATCATGGACGCTGTGAAGGATCATTTGATCCCTCACGTGGCAGAGAAGCAGTCAACCAGAGAAATGTTCAAGGCTCTAAAGGGTTTGTTCCAAACTAACAACTTGAGTAGGAAGATGATCTTGAGAAACAAACTCAGATCCATCTAGATGTCAAGATTTGACAATGTTACCAACTACTTCATGAGGATCACCCAAAAATGTGATCAACTTGTAGCTGTTGGGAAGAAAGTGGACGAGGAAGAACTTGTAAATGTGTCATTGAATGGTTTCATCAAGTCATGGGAACCATTTGTCAAGGGAGTCTGCGCTCAAGAGAAACTTCCTAATTGGGAGAGGCTTTGGGATGATTGCATCCAAGAAGAGGCTCGGGAGGAGTCTAAAGCCAGCAGACAAGGAGATGGACAAGAGAACCTCACCCTAGTCATCCAGGCCAAGAAGGGAAAAGGAAGGGGTTGAGCAACAAGGCATGTGCAGAGGGTGTGCACTTGGCAAGAATGCCAAGGCTGCTTTTCCAAGCAGCGAGAGTAGGTCCAAAGGGATCTTGGATCTTATACATTCAAATGTGAGTGGACCAATGTCAGTAGCATCAGTGAAAGGATCACTATATTGTGTGACGTTCATTGAAGACTTTTCCAGGAAAACCTGGATCTTCTTTATGAAGACCAAGGATGAGATCTTCAGTCGGTTCCAGGAGTTCAAGGCCCAAGTTGAGAACCAGACAAGGAAGAAGATCGGGGTCTTGAGGTCGGATAATGTGGGAGAGTACACCTCCAATGACTTCAAGGATTTCTGCAAGGAGGCTGGATCAAGAAGGAGTTGACAGTCTCATACAACCCTCAGCAAAATGGGTTTGCGGAGAGAAACAATTGGTCCATCATCGGTTCTGTCATGGCTATGATACATGACTAGGATCTGCTTATGTTCCTTTGGACAGAAGCATGTAACACGACAGTACATGTGCAGAAAAGGAGTCATCACAGGGTATTGGGGACAAGACTCCTAAGGAAGCATCCACAGGAGTGAAGTCAGAGATAGGACATTTGAAGATCTTCGGTTGTTCAGTATACATCCATGTGCCTGTGAAGAAGAGGACAAAGTTGGAATCTTTAGGAGAGAAGGGTATATTTGTGGGGTACAACGAGACCTCAAAGGCTTACAGAAACTTCATACTAGTGCAGAGGAAGACAATTGTGAGCAGAGATGTTAAGTTCAAGGAAAACTTAACATCTAGAAAGTCTCATGAGTTACCACCAGTGGCAGAGGACGAGGAGCAGGAAGCTTCGAAGGGAGAACAATATTAAGAGGCTTCTAGTGTAGGGAGTCAACCTTCAGGTGGGGAGGACGATTTAGCCCCTTCCAGTTATGTCGGGAGACGTGGGTGGTTTGAGCAGACATTAAAGGAAGCTTAGGAGCATGTTGAAGCTCCTAGGAGCACAGTCAAGGAGAGCATGCCTCCAAAACAGTTTCGAAACTTCATGGCACTAAGGAGTAACGTCATTGAAGAAGCAGCAAACCGTCAGGTTTATCAGGATGCTATGGTGAAGGATGATGTGCAAGATATAGTGCCAGGATTGGAGGGACAACTAGTTCCAAGTGGCTCTTCCAGAAGTACGTTTCTCGCTAAGAGGGAGTGTTGATGTTTGTAGCATCGGACATGTTATCCCTGATATCTAGGGATAACTAGGAGATCATGTCTCGAGGCCCACATGGTCCTAGACATGGAGTACCGAGAGCAGGAGCGACCTGAGCATGGTCCTGGAGGACCCATGTTCTTCTCAGCCA
>JASDQU010373060.1:54988-65057 GCA_032191745.1 Picea mariana
GTGTTACATTTTATGTCTACTTTGACACAATCATGTACATCATAGAACATACACCACACATCACAACCCAGATGGTGGAAACATACCATTACATTGCGCGATTCAAAGCAGGGATGCATTATGTGTACATTCAAGAAAAAAGGGACCATGTGTGCTAGTAGTTGCCTACCAAATAAAAATTAACATCAAAAGATGTATGCCTGATCACTAATGATTGGGAAGATGAGTGGACCATCCTAGCAACATGAATGGACCACCCAAAAGAGGAAGAAGAATAAGACATGGATGAAGAAGAACTAGACGAGGGGCAAGGAAATGACCAGAATAAGGGCACAGAAAATACACCTGGACTATCAACAGAAGTAGCGCAATAGATATTCCCCACAGTATGAGTGAAATGAAAAGATAAGGGGAAGGATCCAGCAGGAGGTGTGAGAAAAAATAAAAAAGAACACATGGAAATTCATGTCTATAATCATATCGATGATGACATGGACTGAATCAGATACCAAGTAAGGGATGTCACAGAGGAGGCCATTGAGGAAGCGACAAATAAACAAGCAGAAATGCATCAGCAAGTGCAGGCACAACTAACAAAAGTGCAGAAACTCTTGGAAGTAGTGATAATAACATCGGAGTGTAGATCGAGTGAAGGGCCATCCACGAGTTCGGTTGAGGAAGCACTATATGTTAATCCACCCATAACCGAGCTAGTAGTTGGGCACAAAACATTACAAATCAAGACAGATGCAATCGAGTTCCCAACGCCTGAACTGCAAGAATAGATGAAAACATTGAGCCACCTAAACATATTGGTGTCACGGATTCCTATACACATACTACAGAGCTTGCAAGTAGGTATTTTGCATCATATTAGGCCTCATGCAGATGAAGCAAACTGAGAAATGACCAAAGTGATGGATGAAAGGGCTCAATTCCAGCAACAATATGCAAATGCTCTACAACAAAAGACCAAAATTCAAGGAAAAGTGGAGGGAGTGATGAAGGAAAAGAATGAGGTTGATAAGAAATCTCTAAAAGAGAATGACTAAGCTAAGATAATGGTGCAAAAAACATAGGCGGTGGTCCAAAAGTTGTATATGGAAATTCTAGAAGTACCATTAGTAGTGGAGGCCACCATGGAGGAACAGGTCTCCAGGATAAGCGTAGTCATCAAATAATTCTATAGAAAAAATGAGGACTTTCAATTGCGCATAGCACTAGGAACACCGCCAAAAGAAAGGGTAGGAAGAGAGAGAACAACTATGACAATAATAGAAAATATCAAGAATTTGGAGGGGGAATGCATGAATTTCTGCGAGGAAAGTGCACAGATGTGCACCAACCTGGTGCATGATCTAGAAATGAAGGTCATGGAAGCCAGATTGAGGGATGCACAGGAAAAGGAAAAGAAGGCTTTAGAGAGAATAAACACTCTCCCACCTATTGAAAAAATGATGACCATTTTGGCACATAGGCAATCAAATGATGAAATTGAAAAATTATGCGACCAACAGAAGATCCTTTACCAGTGATTAGTAACTTTGCAAGTTGAGGTGCTAAGGGTGATATAAGAGTTGGAAACTACACATGGAAAAGTGAAGAAGGCATCACATGACACAGAAGAGAAGCTTATGACTATCATGACTACGCAGGGTCTAGAGTAGATTTTGGGAACAAAGGAAGAAATAATAAAGAATATTTTGACAACAAAGGATGCCTCCCAAAAGTTAATAGAGGCATGGAGGAGTGCACAACAAGCCTAAGTGGCTCAGGAGGAGCCACAGGTCACTGGGTGTTGTGGGCATGTTGGATAGGAATTTTGGATTCATTTTACAGGCACTTTGGATTTAATTTTCATAAAAATCCTATGGAGGATATGCACAATAGAAAAATAAAGAAGAAAAGGAAGGAGAAGGGTGCGCAGTAAAGGTGCATTTAGGAGTACAGTGCGCAATAAGAACATACTTAGTAGAAGAATAAAGAAGGAGAAGAAAGTGGGTGAAAAGGAAGGATAATAGTTCGGCATGCCAAAAGAAGAAAGATGCACAAAATCAAGAATACCAACTATCAAGAAGGAAAAAGTAGCATGCAGACGTAAAATTAGGAAAATCAAGCCCGATCAATGAGTCAACATGAGTTTTCGTGAGTTGTAATAGGGTTTTGGGATGAGCAAAGTAGGGTTTTAAGACTAGAATTCATGTATAAATATGTAATGGGTTGGTAGAATAGGTGTTCCAATCTTTCAAGAGTTCTTGTTTTGTAATGAGAGTGATAAAATAGGTTGAGAATGAAATATTCTATGTCTGAATGTTAGGGATAAGTTACAAAGAGAGGCTTGCACTGTAGATCGGCTAGGCAAGATGAAGGGAAAGATAACATGATGTATCTTTTGTAAGTGTAGTGTGTAGCCTGAGACTATTACAAAAAGAATAATGAAGAAGCCAGTCAATGTGGTCATAGCCCAAAGTTGGGTTAACCACGTTAACTAATGTGTTTTCTTGTCTTTCATGTGATTGATCATGGATACTCTCTTGATGTGTGCTAGACTAGATTTTTCTTCTATGTGATCACTACGCAATAGTCATGAATGTTACAGTAATTGGTTTATGTTGCAACTTGAAGTATAATGGTAATATATAACTGAATTCACTAATTAACCAAAGAAGTAAAAATAYAGAATAATGCACGTAGAACAGACAAGTAAGAATGAAAAGGATGATCGCCTCCCATTCCCTCACTACTRCAAAAACTCAGTTCCTGCAATCCCAATAGATGCCTCGGGTGAGACTTCACTTGCATGTAGGTGATKCCAAAAGGGCCAGTGATACGAAGGCTTTTGTTGGTTAAGATAACTCAAACCTAGGGTCTTACAACCACACGTGCACCAACACATGGAGACTAACTCTAGGGYCTTTTTGGGTAGGTAAAGGAATGTCCAAATCATGTTTATTGAAGGTAATTTTGGMAATGGAATAGGCARTGCATGATTTGATATACTTGTTGATGTTTGGTCGACACTTTGGCTAGTAGAATTACTATTGTAACATTACCACTATCTTCTCCATGTTGGAGTGCCCAACCACCCAATTGTAATGTGCCTCCCAAATCATATTCTCATGCTCTCTTGAATGAACACAAAGATGACCTAGGTGGCATAAACATTCATCCTAAAATGAAAGTTTGATAGTCCTTCCTGCCTTGAATTGCATTTCTCGGGCCGCTGAATCATCACTACCTACCTGCTAATCATCGCTATCTATCTATTATTTCATGGATTTTCCCAGTGCTACTTTCACCACCTACTTGCACAACAAGAATGGTTGAGTAGGCCCACCCACCTCTCTTTGTTTGATCACATTGGATTACCTATTCCTAGTGTTTGATAGGTAAAAATCAATTCAAGGTTTCTATCATACAATTGGGGCCACTCAAAGGTATTGTGTCCACAAGAGTTAAAAACTATGATCATCACTACAACTAGAGGTTCGCTAAAGTGGTTTGTAATACAATTTGTGATTCCCTTCTTATACTTTATTTTTAGGTGGAAGTGTTGCAAGAATGTGGAGTAATTTTTACAGAAAACATTTGTTGGTGTTGTGTAGTTTCGTTGTTTCACTRCACGCTTATGCGTACACTGACCTTCTTAACAATGGGGGGTTTGAGACCCAGTGTTCATATAGAGCACTTCCAATGAAAAACCCTAAGCACCTGAGATGTAGAGAGGATCATAGAGACCATAAGGTATTATGTCAGGGATGGAGGATCAAACATACCAAATAGTATTGCAAATTTCATCCATGTAACTCATATTTGATATTCTAATATGGACTAAGAATTAAAATTGTACCCGCACAAGTGCTACTCATTCATAACAAACACAAGATAGGAAAAAAATGTCATTTCTTTATTACTGGATGTATTACATCATATTAGAGATATACATTTTCATAAATAACTGAACAACCATAAGACTTCATCTCATTACTATATAAATAGGGGGAATACAACAATATGCACCTTGTAGTGGGCTTTAAGATTTTAAAAAATAAAAGGCATATGAGACTTCTCCATACAACACAAGATTACAATAGGTAAATTCCAAGATCTATGACTGATGCATTCAGAAATACATGTTTTATGAGATGAGAGCTCTCTTATATATATATTTTTTTGTTGGGGAGTGTTGTCCTTCATTGTTCTTCTCTGCATGCTTATCTGATCTAATAGCCTTGCACACTTCTGGTACCTTCTAGGGATGCATATAGGTTATCTGCATCAGGGGGAATCTTAACTACCTGGATAGCTGATCTTCTGGCCACCCCATGTCTTCATCTATTGTTGAGAGTAATCATTCTGGGAGATATCTCGGTAATTCCTTTGTTGCTTCTGACGGACATCTTCTTGATTTTCGGTGCAATTGACAAAACTTGGACCAACACGCTCAACTGATGTAACTCATACCGACATGCTCAACTAACAAAACTCAAACCAGTGCACCCTTGACCACCATTAGACTTGGTGTGTTGCTTAACAAAACTCAAAACAATGTGCGCACTATGGCATTATTTTGTGCATCTCCTTAGGCACTCGCAAAAATTCTGGATGAGTGCACACAACTTTTGTTTGTGCACACACACAAATATGTACCCAAAAATTTGGGTGCCAATAGGCCCCCACCACTATTACCTAGATCATCCTTGATCCAATTGCTTTATGGAATGTTGTCTGCAATGGATGACATCATTCCCTTTATGTTCTGCACAAATTTCAGGAACTGACGCTCAAACTCAGAAAATCATTCTTGAAGGAACTGGGTGATCTAGACGGTCATTTATGCGATCTCAACTATGACTGTTGATGATGTGAGGTCCATTGTACTAAGCTACTCAATTAAAGGGGTGGTAGAAATGTGAAGGTCTAAAATTTGAGTATAAAAGTCCATATCTCCCTCGGTCATTGGAGTTATGAGGTCCTACATCCTCTGTTGGTCTACCTGAGTGGAAGTGATCTTATTTGTTCATGTAGCCACAACATTCATTGTTGTGGTGTGATTTTTGGGGACAGCGAACTGACATCTCAATTTTTATGCACAACCTCATCTTCCAGGGCATGAGTGTGATCAAAGAGAGTTGTGAGTTCTTTCGAGTTTGTTAAGTAGCCCCACAGATTAAATCTCTGAGTGACCAGATTAGAAAATCATTTATAAAGGTTTCCAACATTCTAAATGACATCAGTTGCTTGAGAAAATTTGTTGCTAGTGAGTAGCTTCTTCTAGGGAGGCATGTTGCATTTGGGCTTGGATTTTGTGATTATGTAGTTGTAGAGCCCGCATATGCTCGGAAATCGATTGCATTTTCTAAAGGGTTGGAATATATAGCTACTTTGGGGACACATTTGGGATGCAGGAATAGGTCTCACTAAGAGAGGAGACTAGTGTTGAATAATATATAAGAATGGAGATATAGCATCTCTGAGTGTTGACATGGGAGGTGACTTCTGCCAAGTGCATCTCATGCAAATTATTTCAGGATACTTCTATTTTCTGACGGGCGCAGTATTCTCTTTGTAACTAAGAATGGGTGGTTTTATGACTAGACTACTCTTATTCCAAGCTGAGACATGACTAGGTGAGTTCTTGCTAGATAGATTGTTGGCTTCCCCCCCACTCTTGGGCCAAGAAAGTGATAAAATGTGGGAAGTTGGTTGTAGGTACTTGAGACAAATCTAGCTCAGTTGGATCCAAATTAGGTGAAATTACCACCAGAGGGTCGACACGGATCATTTGACGAGGATTGGCTCCCAGATTTTCAAAAGGGAGGCGGGTTGAAGGGGAAAGAGGTTGGTCTGAGGGAAAGGTGAATTGTTGGGCCAGAAGTTTCATTCTCCTACTCATATCATTGTGTGATACTTGTTGTTTGGCTAACTGTGCAAAGATTTCTTTCATTAACTTCTCAACCTATCGGCTTGAGCTATGAGAACTTTATTTGGTTGGATTCTAGGAAGAGGTGTAGCGGCGTCTGCTTTAGGTGGAGGGGGGTTTGGGCTGATGTGAGGGAAAGGGGTATTATGTAATTACTAGGGTTGGTCGAATAAGAGAAGGGGGGTCATTCTCAGACTTAGAATAATGATTATCTACATAGGGTTGTGAGTCTTGAATCCCTGCTTGCGCTTTTTAATTGTGGTTGTATCAATACATGGGAAACTAGTGGGTGGGGAACCCTCGGTGGAATGTGAAGAATCTGTGTTTCGCTGCTGGGCACTGATTGATCTAGCATAGACCCAGCAAACTAGATTTTTTTTAAAGGGAGGTTAGGCTACATCTAGCCACGACTCCACTATTGGTAAATACGTGGTGGAAGATGAGAACTTTTTCAGTGGAAGCATTGATCAACTAAGTGTACCATTGATGGAAAGCCTCTGAAATGTGATCCTGGGTGTCTATATTCCTGGATTTTTTTAATGGTAGGAACTAAAGAGACATTGTTGGCCCTTGACCAATTTTTGAGGATCCTTGGTCATGTTTGACCTATTTTGGGACTTCAACAGGCTATCGAAGGTGGAGGGCAAGTCGAAGCAGAGATTGCAGGATCTCGGCCCCTTGTTTAGGGATTTTTGGGTTTTGGGCTTATGTAACGAGTATGGGGATATTGTCCCATGGGTTTTACCCATGTTTAGGCCCATTTTGTAATGTATAAATAGAAAGCTAGGCAATGTAAGTAGTAGGTGTATGTGATGTTAAGTGAAAAGGCGCAAGTGTATGATACCAAGTGCTAAGTGCAAGTGATAATTGTACATGCTTTGTGCATATTGTGTGAGACTTGCAAGGCTAAGTGCAAGTAACTGTAAGGGATTGAGTAGAAGCTTTGTGTTGTAACCTAACTTGGGGAAGGAGGATCTAGCGCAGTGCACACAAATCCCCTGTCCTATGTAGAGTAGGATCTTGTGGCTCTGTGCATGTATAATATTGACAGAAGATAATAAAAGAGAAGAAAAGTTGGTGGATGTAGCCCCAGGATGGGGGTGAACAACGTATATCCTGTGTTGTTATACTTTGTGTGATTTATTGATGTGTTTATGTGTTTACTTGCTTCATTCTTGGCATAGATAAATGATAGATAGATCTATTGATGTTTTGTGCTTCATAATATGAATGAGTGCTAGATCTAACCTATGTGAATGTTCTTAGTGCTCGAATATACTAGATCTGGGTGAATATTGTGATGCTTTGTGATTAGGGTTTTAACTGCAAAGTAGATACTGGTTAAATACTGATGAACTATAACTTCTAAGAGCTCTGTTAAGGTGTTGTAATCACGGATCGGTGTCCCAGCTAAGGTTGCAGACATATGAGTCCTACAACCACCCCTTCCTCTACCTCAGGTGAGAATTCATCTACTTTGCAGGTGTTGTTGAAAGGGTCGATAGTTAGGGTTTTGTTGGTGTGTTGTTGTAGTGTTGAACCCTGGGTCTGCCCTTGTACCACAAAATGAATCCGTTGCCGAGACCTGAAACTGTGATTGTTGGGAACTGAAGAAAAGAAAGCTATGTACGTAGATCTGTTGCTTTAGTGTGTAGTAGTCTACTTGAATTGTGAAGCTATGTGCTAAGAAGAAAAGTCATATTTGAATAAATAAGATCTTAAAGCTTTGTGCTTTGTTAAAGGTAAGAATAGTGAAAAAAATTTATTGAAAAAGGTAAGATAAGTGGAAATTTTTGTTTCAAAAGTATGGATCTAGGTATGTTTGATCAATTTTGTCCTAACTTGAAAAATAGGGCACATCTAGATGAAAAAAGGTTTGATATGAGTAGATCTATTAGAAATAATAAAAGATATGATATTCCTATGCATAGAAAGAATGTTTGGACTAACAAATGGATGCAAGACCCTAGAAATATTTTTTTGCAGGTTAGCTAATATGACCCTAGTGCGGAGTACATGAAAGGTTGAGGATCGTTCAAAAGAAAGAGAGGATTAACTCTTTTCTATAGTTGCAGAAGACCAGGACATCTTGCTAAGGAATGCCCTGGTAGAAGACCTAGTTGTATTTGTTGTAAAGCTATGGACCATGGAGTTTTGGATTGCCCTATAATGATTGTTAAGGTTGAAAGAATGAACATGAGACAAGAAAACCTTGAGGAAGATCAAGAAAATAAGACCATGGAAGAACCCCGAAAAGAATCAGAGAATGTATTGCTACAAATGAAAGACACCCTAAATGGTCACAAAAATATCAATTTATCAGAGATCTTCAAATAAAAAGAATGCATAAAAATAAGAATAGGAGACTTCGACATTGACTGTGTTCTAGATGAAGAAACATAGTTGAACATCATGACAGAATGAACTTGGGAAATTTTGGGAAAGCCTGCTATGATCCCTTCATTAGGAGGAATAGGATTATTTAGAGGAAAGTTGATAACCCTATGTGGAAGACTCACCCAGATGTCTATGAGTGCTCATGGAACTTCGACAGAAGAAGATTTTGAGGTTGTTAAATTTATTGAGAGAAGCGCCCCATTTGCTATGTTACTAGGAAAAACCTAGATTGAGAAGGATCCGGCCAGAAGAAAAGAAGAGGAAGTCTTAGAAAAAAATAAGGAAGAATTAAAACATTTCATGACTAGAAGGATAGTGCACTTGATTGAAGAACAAGAGAATAGATCAAAGTTGTTCATAATGAGAAACTTGGATGTCGAAGTTGAAAGAACACAAGAAGACTCACCGAATAGTGGAGCACCTACCCCAGACAAAGAAGAAGTATTGGCCTTGAACCCTACGAAAGACCATCAACAGCGTGAAGTTACTATGCTAAAAAGAGATAAGAATCAGAATGGAAAGAGGAATATCGAGAAGAAGATTACAGGGAAGAAGGCTAGAAAGCTCAGTAAGAAGAGAGCAAAGATAGAAAAGTTGCAAAATGTTCCAGAAGGGACTTCGCAAACAAAAGGTTTGCAAAACTAGAACTTCACTGAGATATCAGAAAAACGCAACATGGCACTTTGCCATGGTAAATAAATATAATCGTTGGAGGAATTATGATCGTTAGACCGATGGCCCCAAATGGTTAGAACAGTAGTTACAACTGGAAAGCTCATCTTCAGATCGTTGGGACCACGTTGCAACGGGCAAAACATCATTAATGAAGGCCTCTCATCTATTGAAGAGATCCATTACACCATTGTCTACTTATTGCATCGAATATTGCACCGAAAATGATTTTGCAAATTCTATCCTAGCCAACTCATTGCTACCGCGATGTGTTTATTGAGATCGACACATGTTCTATTGCTTTGAGCACTCATTCATCCACCTGAGTTATTTTATCTAAGAGTGCATGTCGACCGAGCTCAACACCGCAGAGAAATTTGTCAAAGAATTTCTAATCGACCTTATGGATAAGAAGGTGATGTCCGTCGGAGCTCAAGCCTCATCGATGAGAGGAGTGCAAGCCTCCCCATCGAATGCTCGCGGATCCGAACCATCTCGACCTGCAGCAAAGAAAAGAACCAAGCATTGAGATGACTTGGAAAACGTGATGTTAATCTCGACTATCCTACCTAACTACATCCCTGCTTGGCTAGCGTAGTGAGTCGTGACAATGTCCCAAGAGACTTTGATTACACTATGTTTACTGCGTACCTCTCGAAGGGCATACGTGCAGTTAGAACGCAACAGGATAAGATCGTGAGATTAAAATTCAGTGACTTCAACCTAGGGGACTTAAAGAACTACATCATGCTCTCTCCTTACAATTATTTGACCAAGATGAAGGGGAAGAACTTGAAAATAATCCCCCATCCATGGACTATGAACCTTGCGCAGTCCACTCTCTTGAATGTGATGAAGATTCCACACTTTGGAAGGCACCAGGAGGTTAACACGTGTGTTAAGCTCCTTCTATAATGTTACCATGGTGGCTATATATGGCTAGACTAATGCATCATAGTTGATTTGACGTTGATCCATAGGATCACCGGATTGAGCATGCAGGGACCCGACCCATAGGAATTCTACCCAGGGAAGGCTATAGATCGTGCATTAGCATAGAGGATCAAAGACATGTAT
>JASDQU010373060.1:106163-127557 GCA_032191745.1 Picea mariana
TATCTTCTCTTACATGAGTTATTGTTATATGATGTTATGATTGACCATTGTTTTGTTATTACAATTATAATGATGAGTTAATCCTTTTAACTTTAGCGAAATGTATTAAATGTGATGTAATTTTCTTATGCCTCTAGGGTTTTAGTAATTAAGAGATAAAGACATAGTAATGTTGACATTCTTGGCTATAACAATGTTGCCATTATTAGTTGTGGTCAGTGATTCAACAATTAAAGAAATAGAAATGCCGACATTTTCAACTATAGTGATGTTGACATTATTAGTTGTAGATTCCCCATAGTGAACACTACAATACATTTCCAAGCAATCTCTTTATTTTTTTATTCACAAAAACCGTTAAAGCTTCACCTTTCGTTTATGTTGTTTTATTTTATTTTTCTATTATAAGTTGTGGTTTTTTAATGGTGAATAAAAAAAAATTAAAAAATTGCATTTAGTTGTATTTCTTACCAAGAATTCCTTATTATAAAATCGCTCTCATGCTTATTTATCATTTATTTATATCATCCCTTTGCAACTCATTGAAATCCTATTAGTACACTAGCTTAGTATGTTTCTTGATTAAATCATCTTGTCATTGTTTAAGAAAGAAATATAAGAATGTGTGTARTTAGGACAAATAACATTTCCAATATGCTTCATGTTTCTTGATTAAGTCTTCCCACTGTGACACTAGTGTTATCATTTGTAGTTATTCCCAATAATACTTGTCTTAAATGAAATAGGTCAATGAGTTTATTTATTAATTCACAACATGGTAACAATGTTTTTTTAGAGTTATAATAACAAATATTTTCAAAACATGATAACCTTTAGATGATCAAAATAGCTCAAATCTCTTTTCAGAATTTATCGTGTTCATTATTCTTGCACAACGTTAACGTTATTCGTATAAATATCATTATTAAACATAATAATGAATTTAATGGGTCGATAATAATGTCATTATTTGAACATTATTTTCAAAAGACAACCTTTTTTTTTTCCATGATTCATTATGCAATTACATAATGTCCATTGATTCTACATTTCTTATATTACAAATAATGAGAAAGTAATAGATTTGTAATAGATATATATTTGATCACAAATATCTTGATCTCATGGGCTCTTGATTTCATGAAATATCAAGATGCCTTAATATTTTTTTTCACGAAAAAATTTGTAATTTGCATTCAAAAGAAGAATGGGAATCATGTGATTTATGTGTTCATGGCACGAGTGCATGAGGAGATGAGAGATAATGTATCTCATCTGTTTTCTCTAAATATATTTGTAAAAAACAAAACCATTTCAAAAACATGATGGATTCTCATCCTACAGTGCTCAACAACATTATACTTTGTAGTATTGACCTCTAAAAATATATATGTCACGCAATAGTTTAAAATTACATATTGGTATAGATGATTTTAGGGGCTAAATTTAGCAAATGGGCTAATTTTCAATAGTTTTTTCCAAAAAAAGATTCGTCAATTTCTATTTTTTTTAAAAGTAATTCACCCAAATTCCATAGAATAAAATTATTTTACCATAAAAATTCTCAAAATTTTATAGAAACAATATAAAATCCTTAGAAATTTGAATATTTTTACAAAATTATCGCCAAACATTTAACAATTTGCATATTTAGGACCAGTAATATTAGTCCAGGTTTCTAAATTTTAATATAAATTTCCATCATTAAAACTATCCCTGCATATTGGAAGAAAACTAAAACCCATATAACAATATCCCTAAGACTACATATTACATTAAAAAATAGAGGATCTTCACTGAATCTAGGATCCATTGATATATTTTTTCTACAATGAAATTCCAATGTCCACCTATTGAGCTTACTTAGAGAGTGCATGTACTACCATGTTATGTGTTAAAATGTTGATGTGCTCGTTTCACCATAGACAATCCAATATTATCTTCCAACCATAAGCATGCAACCACCCCCAAGCACTTTAACCTTTGACAGAGAGAATGATTTTGGAAAACCACAATATCATCAAGAACGCACACCTTCTCCAAGGATAGTGCACCATAAATATATCTCAAGACCACAGACCAAGAACCAATCACCATTGCAGTTGTTGCAGCTCTCCTCCAAACTTGCACAACTCTTAGCTTGTATGAGAGATTGAGTGAGTGTGTGTAAATGAGCTCAAGCACCTCCTATTTATAGATGTTTTTGTCACATGTCTAGGCCAACTTGTCCTTCTAGAAGCTAATACTTTAATATTAATTATTTTACTGAGTCGACTTGTCTTCTAGGGTTTTTACACATCCGTTTAGGATTTCTCTGGCTTCTGGAATATTCTATTCTAGTCAAAGGTTACACATGGAGGTTAATACCTCCCACAACTGCCATAATATCATTAACACTCCTTCCTGGCTAGGGAGGTATTAACTGTAATGGTATGAAACACATCCATCCATTTTACATGGTATGGGAAAGGCTCACATAGTCTTGCAGACCATTCTACAGATAGCATCTTCATAGCCACATAGGATATCCCATGATAACACAGATCAAGTCACGAGCATCATCATCACTATCAATATTGTTAATTCTTAAAGTGGCTATTAAGTTCTTTTGATTTTACTAGACAATAATAGCATAAGCAGGATCACTGAAAGATACACAATCACAAGGTACACAATGTTTATCCTGGGAAACCCTCATGGGGGAGAAAACCTAGCAAAAAACTTCCTTAATATAGATTTCCAATACAATGCCAAGACAATAAACCAAACACTAGAGAATAACCAACATTGAGAAATGTGCCTCTCTCTTCCTTCTTTTGGCAACTGGAAACTGCAGATTCCTTCAAGCTTGTGCACTAGATGAGTGAGCTAAGTGAGTGAGAGAATGAGGAATCATCCTCTCTTATTTATACTAGTTGATAGGCGATAGGGTTGTGTCTCTTAACTAGGCAAGGCTGACTTCTTCACTTAGTGGCTAAAACCACTTTAATTAGGCATAGGGGACGACTTCTCAAATAACATGATATAATTAGGGTTTGACYAATCCACAAAAGGGGATTTTTTCATACATAAGTCCCGGCGTGATCAATCCACAAAAGAGGATTGATCTATATGATAATAACTCAATAATAATTAGAATACTCTTTGCAATTACAATATTTCAATGCTCCCCCTTAACAACAAGGGTATTCTACAACATCATCAGGAAAGAGAGAGGGCAACAACATCAACAGCATCTGGAATACAAATTGGCACATCTATAAATCATCGGAATTTTTTTTCATCATCAATAACATCATCATTCACAACATGGAGATAGAGTATAACCATCATCATCATTCACAGCATGGAGTTGGAATGGCCTCATCATCATTATTCTCTGCATCAACATCAATTAGTATAACACTAATACAACATCATCAATCAATGCAAGATTGATGCATCATCATCAATATCTTCAACATGAAGTTGAATTAGCAACATCATCATCATCTTCAACATGAAGTTGAAGTGGCATCATCATCATCATCTTCAGCATGAGGTTGAAGTAGCATCATCATCATCATCTTCAACATGAAGTTGAAGTAGCATCATCATCATCTTCATCATGAAGCTGAAGTAGAATCAACATCATCTTCAGCATAAAGTTGAAGTAGCATCATCATCATCTTCAACATAAAGATGGAATAGCATCATCATCATCTTCAACATAAAGCTGGAATAATAATATCACCAACACGAGGTTGGTACACCAACATCAACATCACAAGGCTGGTAAACCAACATCATCAACATGAGGTTGAGATAACAACATCATCAACATCATGAGCACGAGGCTGAGAGGACAACATCATCAACACGAGGTTGCGATGACAACATCATCAACATCATCAGCATGAGGCTGGAGAAACAACATCATCATAGCACGAGGCTGGAGAAACAACATCATCACAACATGAAGTTGGAGCAATAACATCATCACAGCATGAGGCTAGAGAAATAACATCATCACAACATGAGGCTGGAGCAACAATATCATCATCATCATAGGGAAATAGAATGAGGTAGGTGTATAAAAAACATTTTGTGTTACTCTGACAGTCCCTAAGGATCTTCCCAGGTATCATAAGATTCCATAGGATATAAAATCCTAATGGAGCTACCATGTGGTACTCTGACAGACCGTCCTTACCAGACCTTTAGGATCTGCCCGAGAATTATAAATATTCCCTGGGATTATAAAAATCCTAACGGAGCTACCACTATTGACCATAGATAGCATATACATGCACAGGTACTCTGACAGACCATCCTTACCGAACCTTCAGGATCTGTCCAGGGATGATCAATCCCCTAGGATATAAAATCCTAATTGAGCTACATGTTATTGGTCAGGATACCATAGTATCATCAACATCACTCCCCCTTTCGAGGCAATTCCTTTCGAACTATACCAAGCTTGTCTCGAAAGTGCTCAAACTTTACACAAGACAGAGGCTTGGTCAACACATTTGCAACATGCTTATCTGTGCCAAAATATTGAATCTTTATAGCTCCCCTTTGCACCATATCACGAATGTAGTGATACTAGATTTCTGTGTGCTTTGACTTGTCATGGAATACTGGGTTTTGTGTCATCTTTATGCAACTCTGGTTATCACATAGAATTATGGTTGCTTCCATCTCTATATCAAATAGATCTATCAACAACTCCCGAAGCCATATGGCTTCACAACTGGCGAAACATGCAGCAATGTATTCCGCTTCTATCGTGCTAAGAGCAATACTTGATTGCTTCCTACTTTTCCATGAAGTCATGGTTGACCCCAGACTAAAACAAAATACTGAAGTTCTCTTTCTATCAGAAACACTTCGATCCCAATCTGAATCAGTATAACCGATCAGTCTAAATTCATGATATCCAGTATAAAAGAGACCATAATCCAGCGTACCCTTAAGGTATCTCATCACATGCTTTGTAGCTACAAGGTGAACATGTCTGGGCTCTACCAAATATTGAATTAAGGTGTTCACAACAAAACATATATCTGGTCTGGTATTCATCAAATACATCAACAATCCAATGATCTGTCTATACAACGTAGCATCAACCAATTCTGACAAAGTATAAACCAAGAGCTTCAACTTTGTTTCCATGGGTATGTTCATGGATTCACACTCCAACATATCGAACCTCTTCAGTATTTCAAATGTATACTTCCCTTGGTTAAGGAAGATCTTCTCTGGGCTCTACCAAACCTCAAGACCTAAGAAATAGTGCATTAGGTCTTTCATCTCAAACTTTGTAGTGAGCTTCTTCTTACAATCTGTGATGAGATATTCTTCATCTGTCAAGAATACATCATCTACATATAGTAGCAACATCATTGGCTCATCATTCATAACCTTGAAGTAAAGGTTAGAATCATATTTACTCTTGGTAAAGCCCAAGCTCGTCAGGAAACTGTCAATTCTGCCATATCAAGCTCTAGAAGCTTGCTTCAACATGTACAGAGCTTCCTTCAACCTATAGACATGAGTCTTTTTATCTTCAATCTTAAAATCCAATTTTTCACATCATATTGTACCATCCTGGTACACTTTCTTAAACTCCAACTTGATATGCACAATCATGTGCTAGCTCTATGTGCTTTCTGCAAGGCACTATATGTCTCACTACCTGAGAGTATTTCCTCTACTCTCTCTGCAACTATTCCTCTGGAACTAGGACTTTGCACCTGCAGTTGCTCTGAAGTTGAGAATGGTTGCTCTATTCTCAATGTGGTTGTTGAAATCTGAGAGTAACTCCTCTATGTCATCACGACAACAACTTCATTTGAAACTGAGAGTGGCTCAATAACTGATACGAAAGTAGCTCTTCTTCTTTCATTGAGGTAACTTTATTTTCTATTGTAGTCATGTCTTCATGACCCAACTAGTGTATTCCACCAACTAGCACTGGAGATAACTCAAATCTCAAATATGAGGATTTCTCCCCCTAAATCTCATACTGTCATGGTTGTTCTAGTTGTCTTCATGAATATTGGAACTATTTCTTCAATTACTGGAGTAAGTGTCTCGTCATAGTCTTCTCCCTCTTGCTTGGATAATCCTATAGACACACATCAGGTTTTGTACATCTGCAACATGATTGATCTGTTAGATCAATCTTGAAAGTCAACACTGACTTCCCTTCTAGTCTCACGAAAAAAAATCCATATCCAGTCTTTCTGTCTGGCTTCCTTCTCTGTCACTGAAACAAGAGAAACTTCATGGGAGATTCCATGTCTCCTAGAGGTCTCTAAAGCTACGATATAATCTTCTCATGGCATCTATCTCCCAGTCCTGGAAGATGTCTCTTCATCTAATCCTTTCTGAGATCAAGCTTACTCTGATTTCTTCTAAGTCTACAAGGACTTCATCATCTCTACTGGATATACTTGGTGTTGAATACCAAGTCTTAAAATGAAAATTTGAGTAAGACTTCAAACAAATTATGCTTCCTGTCAAGGTGGCTTCATTATCCTTTGAACAAGTCTACTATGAGTTCTTGTTCTAATGTTCAGTCATCTTTGGAGCCTTCTACTCCTTACAATCCATCTCCATATGAGATTCTCTTTAGCTCAAAAGTAGTTTCTTCTTCATCTTCTTTGGTACATGAATGCATATGGTCATGTACGTAGTATGCTTCATGTCTAATCTAATATGTTTCCTTCTGCAACCTTCACTATAGCTTCCTTAAGGTTATCACCTGTGACTTGAAACAAGATCAACAAGGGAGAAACAAAAAACATGAGTAATACTGTTTATAATAATAATAAAACAGTGAGAACAATCATCACAGTAGGTCCTCTAGAGCTATTACTTGTGACCTTCCTGAAACAAAGATCAAAAGTAAGAAATACAACACAATATGAGATCAACACTCTTCTAGTGTTGTAATCAAACATTCCTTCATGGTAACCTAGAGACAATTCAAGAAATTTATTTTGGAGGAGATGTTAGTTATATCTGGTAAATGATTATAATAAGCATTTATCTCAATATGCTAACATGCTACCAAGTATGTTATCTCAACTATGAGGTAGCTATGAAAATTTGACTCTTTATCAACTTACTCAATCAAACTTGGAACCTGGAATCTTGTCCTCAAGAATGAGAGTGTGTCTTTTCTTCCAAGTCTCCTTCACTCAAGATGACAAGTGCTTTCTTCAACCTATCCTCTATACTTAAGACAATATGCTATCTTGATAGAATTCTAGGTTGGAGAATAAACTCTAATATACATCTAATACCTTATCTTTAATTTTGACCAAGGGTTAGTATGATGTTCATAACTTCAACATACAACCTAGATGTCAAGATAATGTCATAACGAATAGATGCATATAAAATGATCAAACCTGAGGTGCATTATTCCTTTGAATGTGTTGGATCTGAGATCTTTCTGGATATATGACAAAAGATCCCTTCTCCTGCAAGTACCCTTTAAGAGTAATAATGCATTTTAAACATATGTAAGTACATACCTCTGACAGTATTGTTCTAGGGTAAGGTGCAACAATAGTCCCAACACTTCAAGACAAATTTCACAGCAACTGGTATTGCAGCTGGTGTTGGTACTGAAACTGGTGCTGCGACTGGCATGAAGGAATTGGTACTACAATTGCAACTGATAATGCAACTGCAACTTAGGGTTTTATGAGGAAACCCTAATTTTTCAACTTTCAAATTTTGGAATTCTGTTCTAGGGACTAGATGCGCTGGGTTGAGGCGAGTAGGCTGGTGCAGTCATATTTCAAAAATTTCAAGTTTTACCCCTTAAAACTTCACCTATGCCATTCTGGACTAGTACTTTTGGTATTGGTTATGGTTTCCTGGTTTTATGGTTTTATGGTACCAGCCAAAAACTAGGGATTCACTTTTTGGAGGCTCTCGCCATTGAAAAGGTGTGCTCAAGGTGCCAATGAGTTTGCTAGGATAGGGTGCACTTCCCTAGATAATTTTTAGGCTGAAATTATCTTCCAATAAAAAGCCTTAATTTTCTTGTACGACAACAGTGACATTTTTTGTTTTTGTTACCTAGTGAAAGGTGCTTTATTCAGTCCAGCTCTCATACCATGTTAATTTTTAGAGATTCTATTAAGTTCTTTTCAATTTACTAGATAATAATAGCATAAGAAGGATCACTGAAAGATACACAATCACAAGGTACACAATATTTATCCTCGAAAACCCTCATGGGGGAGAAAACCCAGCAAAAAACTTCCTTAATATAGATTATCAATACAATACCAAGACAATAAACCAAACACTAGATAATAACCAACACTAAGCAATGTGCCTCTCTCTTCCTTCTTCTGGCAACTGGAAATTGCAGCTTCCTTCAAGCTTGTGCACTAGATGAGTGAGCTAAGTGAGTGAGAGAATGTGGCATCATCCTCTCTTATTTATACTAGTTGATAGGCACTAGGGTTGTGTCTCTTCAATAGGCAGGGCCGACTTCTTCACTTAGTGGCTAAAACCACTTTAATTAGGCCAGGGGGGCGACTTCTCAAATAACATGATATAATTAGCGTTTTACCAATCTGTAAAAGGGGATTTGGTCATACATAAGTCCCGACATGATCAATCCACAAAAGGGGATTGATCTATATGATAATAACTCAATAATAACTATTGCTAACTTTATGAATCTTCTATGTGCCTCCTCTACTCCCGCAAGAGCTATCTTAGCTTAGGATCTTGAGCCACATGAGCTCCAAAAGGGGCAGCGAGAAGCTACCTCTCCCTCCACCCTAAGTAGATGCAATTGCCTTTAAACGCTTGCTCATAGTTGATATCAAGATACCTGCCACTGATCCGCCCCTAAAGTTTCTCAAAAAAATGGATGAAGTTCTGATCATCACCCTTCCCCCGGACCAACCTATGCAGATCGTGGTATCTTTAGCAGATTGGGCCCTGGTGGGACAGTTTGTCGAGCTTTGGCCCTCGCCCCATACCACCGAAAATTGGATCCATAAGAACGGGTGCCCTCTGATCACCTGCAATGTCACTTGCTATGCGGTAGGTAGGGATTTTTTTCTATTTGAATTCATCTCCAGAGACGACCGTGGCCTAATCTTCAGAAATGGGCCCTATTTCATGGGGCCTCAAGGGCTGTATCTAAATCGTTGGACCCCTGACTTCAATGCAGATCTGGATGTTCCTAACGAAATCCCAGTGTGGGTCAGACTCCCTAATCTCTCGATCCATCGCTATTCGTCCTCCTCATTGCAGACCATTGGCAACGGGCTAGTCAAGTACATTGACAAAGCATACCTCAAATATCAATACTCATTTTCTCATATCTGTGTTGAAGTCGACCTAGAAGCTGGATTACCTGAAGAAATAAAATTGATTGTAGGTGATTGGAAGCACTTCCATAAGCTAGACTATGAACAATTGTCATTCAAATGCAGGCATTTCCACGAGTATGGGAATTTCCAAAAGAACTGAACAAAAATTCCTCAATCCTAGCAAGAAAAAGATTCAGAAGAAGGGTGGCAGCAACCTAAAAGACATAAGGCAAACCCTANNTGTCTTCACCAGGAAATGAAAGACCAGATCCTACCCCAACAACCAATGCGGCCCTCTCCCAAGAAGTATCATCCACCCAGCAAGATCAAGGAATAGAGGAAGACCTATCGGATGAAGAGGAAGGGGAAATAGATCCAATACAAAGCACTAAGAAAACTTCAAAGAGAGGAAGAAAATTAGCAAATGAACGCAGAGAGGAAGAAACTTACAATGACAAGTTGCAAGGAGAGAAATCAACAATGGAAGGGTTTTTCAACCCCAGAATAACGAGGCAACAAGGGAAG
This sequence comes from Picea mariana, assembly GCA_032191745.1. NCBI lineage: Eukaryota > Viridiplantae > Streptophyta > Pinopsida > Pinales > Pinaceae > Picea > Picea mariana. The sequence continues at coordinate 116,027 of JASDQU010373060.1, forward strand.
TTCTCTAAAGGAACTGCCACCACCAGTAAAGGTAAGTAATGAAGGTCATCTCCTAGAACTGTAGGGGTCTAGGGAGCAAATAGAAAGTGGAAGCAATGAAATAGTTAATGCTCATAGCCACCCCAAACGTCCTCTTAGTCTAGGAGACCAAGTTGGAGGAACAACAGTTCTTCCAGACCAAAAAGTCATTTTGGAATTCAGGAGAAGGAATAGCAGTAAGCTCTTGAGGTGCCTTAGGCGGCCTAGGCACTCTTTGGAATCCCAGCAAGTTCGACCTGATCCATTCCCTCACCTATTCACACTGGATTTTCACAAATCTTCGCCATAAATACACGGGCCTTCAGGTAAGTCTCTTCAACATTTATGTTCCAGTTCTCCTTGCTAAAAAAATAGACTATTGGAAGTTTATCCAGGACTTCCTTCAGCTTCATCGCCCCAAGAATATAATTCTAGCGAGGGATTTGAACATCACCCTAAATGCCCAGGAAAAAAGAGGGGGGACCCCATTCAGAGACCCCCTCCAGGAAATAGTTGATGACCTAATTTTGGATTGGGATCTGGAAGACATCAAGCCTCCCAAAGGATTGTTCACTTGGTCTAATAGAAGAATAGGCCTGGGACATATAGCCGCTCGACTTGATAGATTCGTATCCCAACACTCCCTCCTACTTATTGGGCTTAACCTTGACTCCTCTATCCTTCATTTTAATGCCTCGGACCACAAACTAATCCTCTTAGAAATCATGCAAGACCACAACCTGGGCCTCATCCCTTTCCAGTTCAACCCCTCCTGGATTCACCGAGAGGGGTTTATAGACCTCATCACCTCAGTTTGGAAGGTTTCAATCACGGGCTCACCCTTCTTCATCTAGGAAGAAAATCTGAGGGAACTTAAATTAGTCCTTAAATCTTGGGACAAAACTTTCAAAACCCCTCTCCATCAGTGATTGGAAGCGCAACACGCTTTGGAACAGCATCAAATCCAGGCGGAATCCCTCCTCGTTGACCTTGTCTCTTTGGAAAAAGAACACCAGCTGCACAGAAACCTTCATCAGTCTTGCCAACAGGAGGAAGATTATTGGCGGCAGAAATCCATAAGCCTCCGGCTCCAATCAGGGGATAAAAACACAAGTTTCTTCCACAAACAAGAAGAAGGACGAAAGCAGTTCAATACTATCAAAGAAATCCACACCCAAGAGAAAATCCTCTCCATCTTTGAAGACATTAAGCAAGCATCTCATATACACTTTAGAGTTATCTATACAAAAGAGCCTGCATCCCCAAAATCTCCCACCTAGGATGTCCTAAATTTGATTCCCAAAAGGGTCTCCATGGAAGATAACTCATCCCTCACAGCATTGATCTCTAAAAAAGAAATCAAGAAATTTATAGCCACTATGGAGCCTGGCAAAGCCCCAGGTCCAGATGGCTTCATGACCTGGTTCATCAAAGTCTGTTGGAAAATTATCAAGATCGACCTCCATAGAATGATTCAAAACTTGCAATCCTGTAGCAAGATTGGAGGAAGCACCAACTCAGCTTTCCTAGCCCTCATTCCAAAGGAAAAAGAAGCCACTACCTTCGATCATTTTAGACCAATCTCCCTCTGCAACATCGGATAAAAAACTATCACTAAAATCATGGCCAACCGGATAAAAAATATACTGCCCTTAATCATACCGAAAAATCAAGGGGGCTTCATCAAGAGCATAAACAATAGTGACAAAATTATCCTTGTCTAGGAGGCCATTCATTCAAGCCAAAATTGGAAAGAAAAAGGTATGGTAATCAAATTGGATCTTGCAAATGCCTTTGACAGGGTAAGGCACAACTTTCTCTTTTAGGTCATGCAACGTCTTGGGTTTGACCACTCCTTTATCAAGTGGACACAAGCATGCATTGGAAAACCATGGATAGCGCCTCTGGTCAACAGCCGAGTGGCTGGATTATTCCAAGCCTCTCTAGGACTATGGTAAGGCTGCCCCCTCTCCCCACTAATCTATGCCATACAGGAGTCAGTGTTGAGATTCCAATTGGATCAGAGTCAACATCTTCAAGAACTAATGGGACTACGTATAACCAGAGGAGTCAAAGATATCAACCATGCTCAGTTCATCGATGACACCATCCTCCTAGGAAGCGCAAGCAACCACTCGGCCAGAAAATTCAAATCTGAACTAGACAAATATCAAGCCATCTCAGGCAGCAAAATCAACTATAGGAAGAGTCAAATTTATGGGTGGAATTGTACCCCGAGGGAGATGACTGACATCACCAGAATTCTGGGAATAACGGGAAAAACTCAATGGGACTCCTTCAAGTATTTAGGAGTCCCCATTTTTAAATCCTCTTCCAAGTCATCGTGTTGGGCACCCCTAGTCGACAAAATCAAAGCTAGAATAAGTGTTTGGGGCTCAAGCTGGTTAAACCCAGCAGGTAAGCTAGTACTTATAAAGTCATTATTTTCAAGCATCCCTATTTATCAATGTTCAATCTTGCTTGCCCCAAGAGGCATTCTCAATAAAATTAAATCCCTGATGCGACGCTTTCTATGGAAAGGAGGAAAAAACATTGACAACAAGCTCTCGTTGGTCAACTGGGGGAAAATTTCCAGGCCTATCCCTGAAGGAGGTCTCCAAATCCATGATCTACAAATCCAAAATCTGGCCCTAGGAGCGAAATTTCTTTGGAATGTAGTGTCGGGGAGGAGCTCCTGGTGCAAAACAACTATCTAGAAGAAATATTTTACTGGCCTGAGGCTCCGATGCCCAGACACCACACCTAAAACCAATCATGGCTCTTCGATCTTCTCAATATGCTCAAAAGCGCATAGTTTCTTTGTTATTGCTCTTACGTGGATTTCAGGTAATGGGAAGCAAATTCGAATCTGGGAAGACTCCATAATGGGGGACCCCCCGATCGATACCATTCCAGGCAAGGCTCTTCTTGAATCCACTCTAAAAGCTCAAAATATTAATACCCTCTGGGATATCTCTCTCTAGCAAAGAGACGGAACCAAAGACTGGGCGAGATGGGTCTTCCCGAATTGCCCCCCCCCCCCCTAGTTTCTCCATGAAAAAGAACTCATGATTTCTTTGCTTCAAGGGAAATCCCTAATCTCCAAAAAAGTTAAGGACAAACGAGGTTGGGGACGTCGTTCAAGGGACTACTCAATAGCAGTAGGCTACAAAATCCTTTCTACAGTGCCCCAGACTCCAGGAAATCTGGCACTATGGAAAGAGATCTGGAAAGTCAAAAGCCTACCTAAAGTGAACTTCTTCATTTGGGCCTTAGCACACAACAGTATCCTGATGGGTGATAACCTTAGGATAAAAGTATGGGAAGGCCCCGCGATATTCCCTCTCTGTTGCTCCCATGAAGAATCAGTCAATCATCTACTCCTTAATTGCCCCTTTGCAATCGAAGTGTGGAACTTAGCCCTTCCAAGGTGGGAGCCAGTCCAAATCCCCCCAGATATCCCCTCCCTATTGATTTTTTGGACATCCCTTTGTCCTTTTTCGCTCAAATCTAAAGATCAACTTAAATGTTGTTGGYTGACCCTCCMTAAATTTATTTTATGGAAAATATGGCTAGAAAGAAATGTCCGAATTTTCAAAAATCAGTCCTCCACCCACACCCATGTCTTTGTCAAATCCAAGGCTCTCCTGGGAGACTATCTCTCCTTCCTTTGGTCAACCTCGAATCTTCATCCTCTCTCCCCGCCTGAAGAAGCTTGGATTCATAGCCTTGCTCCAAATCTAAAACCCCCTTCCTCCACCCCCAAGTAACTTCACGAATCCTGGGAACTGCATAAGGAGCAACCGAAGTTCAAAGATTGGAGGCGGGATCAGCACATTCACATCCTTTTCTTTGAAGGGGCTTCGAAAGGAAATATAGGGGTGGCAGGAGGGGGAGGGGTTCTCTATGGCCCCGATGAAATTCTAGAACTGAGTTATTCCTGGGGATTAGGGGAAGACACCAATAACATGGCAGAAGCTCTGAGTCTCTGGCAAGGCCTTACCCAAGCCCAAGAGCAAGGCATCAATGAAATCATGGTGATAAGAGATTCTCAGATTCTAATCCAAGCCTTGGTCACTAACCCGTTACCAAATCAAATGAATCTTCAGCAACTTCTCAAGAAAATCCAACGACTCTCTAAATCCTTCCGGAAGATTGATTTTTACCATGTGCTCCGGGAATTGAATGGAGAAGCGGATCAGGAAGCTAAATATGCCACCCCTTTGAGCAAGGGACTCTCTCAACCAATGGGACCTTTTTCTTCACCCCAATCCCTTAATGGTCTGAGGCGGGCAGCTCGTTGGAGGTCTAGTGCCAAGGGGCAGCCGGATGATCCACCTTGCGTCACGATCTGTGGCATCACCTCAATGCCTGACTCTCTCGCGCGATGGTACTTCACCCTCTAGGTTGTGTCATTCTACACACTTATGCATGAGGCTGCCCTCACACCCCTCAAGCACTCTAGTACCGAGCCCATCTCTCTCCTGCAAGGCGCTCGAGTGAGGTCCCTCCGAATCATGGCTTCGCACACTCGTGTTGCAGTTAAATTCAGGGTGGCAGAAGCCTGGAGTTCAGCATTATCTCCCTCGGATGAACGTCTGTCTTGCTTGAATCCTTTTTCCCAGTCCCGAGCCTCTCAAAATCTGTCATTTTTTTCTCCAGCCGGCCAAATGGCCTCCATCTCTGAGTCGGTTGCTCCACCCAATCCACCTCCTTCATTGGAACAGAAAATTCACGATTTGAAGAGGAATCTCAGTGCACACAAAGGGTTTCTTCTCTGACTGGATGGGGAAGGTGGCAGAAGGTTCGAGATGCTCGAGGAAGATCTAATTCAGCTCAGAGAGGAAGTTGTGGATGCCCTCACTCATACGATGTAGTAGGTCAATGGAAGAATTGTGGATTTAGAATCCAGGCTAGAAAAGCTGGAGATTCAAGCTGCCAAGATGACACTCCACAAATACGCAAGAGTGAATTCTTCCCTGAACGAAGGACTCTAAAATCCAGGATAGTAGGTGTAACTATTCTCCTCCCCACTCTTGGACCTTTCCCAATTTTTGTTACTTTGAAGATACACTGTATGTAGCATTTTAACTCCGTAGGAGTCAATTTTTGGAATCTAAGACAAAAATGGCATTTATGGGCTTTTTCTTATGGCGCCTATATATTTAATATTGGTTTTCATGCACAGGATTCATGTTTGAACTATGTAGATGTTTTCACAGTGGTCATACCACTGCTATATTAATATAAATTCCACTTTCTTGTAAAAAAAAATAACTCAATAATAATTAGAATACTCTTTGCAATTACAATATTTCAACAAGTATCCTCTGGTAGCATCCTGGCACCAAAATATATCATTGTTTGCATCATCTCTCGAGGCCATACTCCATCTGAGTAATCTAGCATGATGTTGAATAAGTCATGTGTTGGAATTAGCACACTCAACAGAGTGTCTCGCATAAGTCACTCACTCAACAGAGTGATATAGGGACCATTCTTCTTATCCTGGTCACTTCCTATGACACAGGAAGAATGATTGTCCCAACAAATGTCGAAAGCCACGCCATTGGGCTACAAGGTCCATTCTTCCCACTCTGATCACTATTGTGAACTCATGAAGAATGGTTGTCCTGGACCATTTTACCCCCTTTGGCCACTATTGTGAACTTAGGGGAAATGTTTGTCCTGTGCCAATCTCCCCACTCTAGTCACTATTGTGAACTCAGGGAGACGGACCATTCTACATCTCTAGGAAAATCCCCGGGAGAATAGTTTTCCTAGACCATTATACATGTCTAGGAAATGCCCCGGGAGAATAGTTGTCCATGGTACATCAGCAATATGTTATGCCTGGACGATTCTCCACCTGGAGAATATTTTTCCACCAACACACTGACTAATCATGATGCCATATATCAACACTCCCTCCCAACTGAGGAATTCATATCCTCCTTTTCAACCAAGGGAGGGTATCTGCACAAGTCCCAACTTGTCCCTCAAGTATGCAAACTTTATGTTGGACAGAGGATTTTTCAAAATATCAATTGTATGCTCATCGGTGGAGATGTACTGGAGAATCACTTCTCTCTTTTGGACTTTATCACAGATAAAATAGTACTTGATCGCAATGTGCTTCGACCTGTCATGGAACATAGGGTTCTTTGAAAGATTCACACAGCTCTGATTATCACAATATATCATAGTCGAATCCATCACCTGATCAAATAGTCCAGAAATCAGCTTACGGAGCCATACTGCTTCCGTACAAGCATCACAAGCTGCAATATACTATACTTCTGCAGTGTTGAGTGCAACAGAATTTTGTTTCATGTTATCCCATGATACCATACCAGAGCCCAAACTGAAACATATACCAGAAGTATTATTTCTATCATCTGCACTCCCTTCCCAATCTGAATTAGTAAATCCATGCAGTTATATGTCATTGTTTGAGGCATATCTCAAACCATAATTTGGCATCCCACGAAGATATCTCAAAATGTTCTTTGTATCTATCCAATGCTCGTGTCTAGGTTCCACCTGGAACTGGCTCAATGTGTTCACAACAAAGCAAATGTTCGGTCGGGTATTAACCAAATACATCAATGAGCCAATCAACTACTGGTACAGGGACGATTCTATTGGATCAGAATCAGAGTCTCTCAGCTTCTTCAAATTTGTCACCATAGGAGTTGCCATGAATTTGCAATCCATCATCCCAAACTTTTGAAGGATCTTTACAACATACTTCCCTTTCCCTAGGAATATTTCACCACACTTATGCCATACTTATAGTCCCAAATAATAATGCATGAGACGGATATCCTTCATATCGAATTCAAAGGCTAACTCCCTCTTACATTGAATAATGAGAGGCTTTGCACCTGTCAGAAACAAATCATCAACCTATAGTAGCAAGATCACAGGTGTATCATTCACAACCTTGTAATAAAGGTTTGGATCAGCATATCTCTTGGAAAATCCAAGTCTCGTCAAGTAATTGTCAATTCCTACATACCAAGCTCTTGGAGCTTGCTTGAGTCCATACAAGTCCTTCTTTAATCTGCATACATGGGTTTCTCTAGGATGTACCTCAAAACCTTGAGGTTGCTCTATGTATGCTTCTTCTTCAATTACTCCATTGAGAAAAGAGGTCTTTATATCCATCTGATGTAAACTCTGACCCATGGATGCTGCAAGAGATATGATGGCTCTAATAGAGGTGTATCTGGCAACTGCAGCAAACATCTTATCATAATCTTCTCCCTCCTACTGGGAGAACCCTCTATCCATGAATCTTGCCTTGTATTTATCGATACTCCCATCTACTACATGCTTTATCTTGTAAACCAATTTTGAAGTGACTACAGAATTTCCTTCAGGTCTAGGCACAATTTCCCATACATCATTTTTCATGATGGATTGATCTTCTTCCATGATAGATTCCTTTCATTCTTTCCTCTTGACCGCTTCTTCAAATGTGGAAGGTTTTGCATTGACAAGACTTGTCATGAATGTCGCATAACTAGAGAATATTTTGGGTCTCTTGCTTTCCCTAAAGATGTCACTGGGAGATTTATGTCTTTCTTCTTCTTGTAGGGTGGATTCGAGCCATGCTGGTCATTTTATGGTCTCATGTACAATAACTGGTTCTACAGGTTCAAGTTGTTATGGTTCTTCCTTGGGATGTTCTAGAGAACATGTAGTTTCTTCCTTGGGACATTCATGTTCTTCTTCATCGTTGGAATCCATGGAATCTTCTATAGATTTCCTAAAGGCAATGTTTTCATCAAAAGTCACATCTTTTCTAATTTCAACCTTCTGTTGACCTAGAACATAGATTTTGTAAGCTTTTGATGACTCATTATATCCAACGAATATACCCTTCTTTCCTGAAGATTCAAACTTCTTTCTTTTGTCCTTGGGAACATGAATATAGATAGGACAGCCAAAGATCCTCAAGTGTTCAACACTTGGCTTCTTTCTAGAGAAAGCTTCTTCTGGAGTTATGTTCTTCAATATACGATGAGTACTTCTATTATGAACATATATGGTTGTCATAGTTGCTTCTCCCCATAGAAACATGGATAGATTCTAGTCATTCATCATTGCCTTAACATATTCTTCAATGGATCGGTTCTTTCTTTCTGCCACATACATATGAGTGTATCAGATCCAAGATTTCCTTGGATCTATTCTCATTGCTTGTGAATGGCTTCTTAATATTCTTCCCAAGTGCACATCCTCTGCAAACACCTTCGTGTACTGATTGTAGTTCTGGTATGCCTACAACCATCTACTTTAGAGATGGAAATGCTTGATAATGAAGGTGATCATACCTTATATTCCATAAATCACTAGGATTGAGTTCATCATGTACGAGAGCTTGAGCATCTTGACCTAGAAGTTTATACAATATTCCTTCACAAATATCAATAACTCTAACATCTTCTATTTTTGAATCTTTAGACCATAAGAGTAATTTTCCATCGACAAAGGCTATTCTATCTCCTTTGTCTTCTAAACAAGAAATAGATACTAAATTATTTTTCAAACCAGGTACATACAAAACATTACTAAAATGAACATTGTTACCTGATTCCAATTCGATAGAGGATTTTCCAATTCCCTTGACTGCATAAGAGTTCTTGTCTCCAAGTTCCACTCTATGAGAGATTTTATTTTCATTCATGCTTGATATTTTTTCACAGTCACCTGTCATATGTCTGGAAGCTCCACTATCGATTAGCCACATGGTGTCTTCAAGAGATCCTGCAAGAGCTAAGTAGTAGAAGAAATATGTTTCTTCATGCTTGTCTTTCTTTGAAGGTACTTCATCATTAGCAGCTGATGCATGGTGTTTTTCCTTTCTTTTCTTTGCTAATTCAGGACATTGATGTTTGTAGTGGCCATATTTATGACAACCAAAACATTGTACCCTTGACATGTCTTTCTTATGATTGGATTTCTTTCTTGAACCAAATCTTTTCTTACCTCCATGTCTCTTGAAATTTGTTGCATAGGCTTGAGCATCTTCTTCCTTTTGAGATCTTCACTTTGAGTTGATCATTGTCTCTTCTTGTGTGCAACAGGTCCAAAGTTATTCAAATATGGGAAACTCCTTTCTTGTGTTCATGCTTGCAGCAAATGCATCCCGTGATCTAGAAAGACCATTAAGTGCAATATTCACAAGTTTATTTTCTGGAATAACTTCTTCAATAACTTGTAGTTGATCTCTCAACTGATAAATCCTTACAAAGTATGAGACTACAATGTCATCCTTAGTCATCTTTGTGTCACGAAGCTCATTCTTCAAACTCATCACTTGTCCAATATTTATGACTGTAAAAAGGTTAGTTAGGGAATCATACATCTTCTTGGATGAGTCAAGATTGGATATGTAGGATATCAAGTGATCTTTGAAGGAGTCCACAATGATACTCATGGCATTGATGTCACTGTCCCTGAACTTCTCCATTGCAGCAACATTATGAGGTTCCTTCTCTTTTCTTGCTTCAAACTATGCTTCCATGATCTTGCCCTTCATGATATCTAGAACTTTGTTCTTGGCAAGGATAAGGTCAATCCTTGTCCTCCATGCTCTGAAATTTGAAGCTCCTTCTAGCTTGTTCTCTGATTTCATGGAGTAAGTCATAACTACCTTTGACTTAGACCCAAAATTTTAACCTTGACGTTTTTGCTAGATGAAGGTACCAAGGGGTGCGCTAGGCTAAGGTGCACAAGAATATCCAAGAATTGTGTCAAACGTTTCACTTAAAGTGCCCAAATAATTATGTTAGGGTTTCTTGCAGCTACAAAATCAGAAACCCTAGTTGCAGCTACAATTGTTGCTACAACAAGCTTGACAAAGAACTGTCGATCTACCTTCCAGCGGTTAGACTGTTCTGAAGGTAGTGTGGGCCCATAACCTGTTAAAATGTTGATATGCTTGTTTCACCATAGACAATACAATATTGTCTCCCAACCATAGGCATGCAGCCACCCCCAAGCACTTTAACCTTTGACAGAGAGAATGATTCTGGAAAACCACAATAACATCTAGAAGGCGCACCTTCTCCAAGGATAGCACACCAGAAAGATATCCCAAGACCACAGACCAAGAACCAATCACCACTACAGTGGTTGCAACTCTCCTCCATACTTGTTCAACTCTTATCTTGTATGAGAGAGTGAGTGAGTGTGTGTAAATGAGCTCAAGCACCTCCTATTTATAATGGTTCTTGTCACATGTCTAGCCCAACTTGTCCTTCTATAAGCTAATACTTTAATATTAATTATTTTACTGAGCCAACTTATATTCTAAGTTTACACATCCGTTTAGGAATTCTCTGGCTTCTGGAATATTCTATTCTAGTCAAAGGTTACACATGGAGGTTAATACCTCCCACAGCTACCATAATATCAGCATTATGTTCCCWGAATATATGCATCAAAGTTATAGATTCAAACATAGATGCAACCTCCTTAAGTTGCTTTGCCAAATCCTCAAGTAAAATACAATGAATTTGCATCTCATCATTCATCCAATTTATAACCATTTAARAGTCTCCAAATATATGTAATCTCAAAATCTCTTTCTTCATTGCAATTTTTAATAAGATTTTGAAGAACCTTTTTTTTCAACCTATAAAACCTTAAACTTAATAAAATGCTCATGTTCCTCTAAAAAAAAATATAAAAAGATGTATTTGTATTTTTGAAAACTAATATACACATTCATAATGTGAATGTGGTGATAGAATGTAGAATCTTAGAAAAAAACAAATAATCTCAATTACATAGGGCCACTAAAATACATAAACATCATGCTATTAAAATACATAAACATCATGTTTACATGATGTTTTATAAAGTATTTTCATCTCTCGAACAAGCTAAAATATGTTGCCTTTAGATTTAGCATATTGTCTCGTCTAAATCTACCCCGTCTTGCATGTAAAATCATACTAGTATATTCTCCAACATGATTTCTCCACGGATCCAATTCAATGTTGCTACAAACACATTATAACAAATGAAATCCTCGTATGCCCATGAAGCTTAATATATCAAAAAATAAAGGAATGCAAAGCAAATATTACCATACCTTCAAGGAACTAATTAGTATTAGTGGCAACAATTGTGAAAATAATAATAATATAAGTAATTGTGTTTGAAGTGATTCTTTCATATATAGGTCACAGGTTCAAATCCAGAGGGGGTAGGGTATGTATACCTTCGTAGACTTTACCAGTCAAATCGTTGGGCGGAGGGGGGTCCCTTGTCCCACAAACAAGGGGGTCTCATACACCAATTTGGTGTGCTGGCTTGGTCGTGACCTTAAAAATAAATTATTATTATTATTATATATTATATATAATATTTTTGTATTCTATGTTTTAATTTTTTATTTTTTTTTATTCAAATTAAATAAGCATATAAAGTAGTTGAGATTTAATTTTATTAGTAAAAAAATAATGATAATAAAATGTGGACAAGGGAAAATGGAA